>PVJA010000499.1:30164-74545 GCA_004027025.1 Myocastor coypus
TCTCTTGTTTTTTTTTTTTTTTTTCTTCAAAAATTATTTCTGATCTGGTTTCCTCTATCCCTTTCTGCAGTTGTTTCTTCACTTCAGACACTATTGTTTCAGAGATTCCAGGTGTGTGATTTCCAATTTCTTCTATGCTATTGTCTCCTGCATTTGTTCTGGGTAAGCTTGTGGCCTACAAGTGCACTTTGCCCCTTCTCTTTGTCATTTTGTATAGCCCTGCGTTTTGACCTTTGGTATAGAGCTTTGGTAGAGTTCTTACCTTAGCTCAAGTTCTGGATCTACCAAATTAAAACTTGTCCAGGTGAATGTGGCTTGGATCTGGTTGCTTTGCTCCACTTCTTCATGTTTCAGCCCTTGGAGGTTAGCCTGCTGTGCCACTCTGGCAAGATATTCTGCTTCTGGACCAGCTGGGTGGGTCTTGCCTCTCTGTAGGACGTTCTGTTGCAGGGTTCTACACTGGGCATGTCTGAAGGATGAAGTTCCATTCATATGTTGGACCTGGGTGTTGAGTCCAGTTAGTTTCTGGTGGGCTCTGGACACTCCCACTCACTGCCTCTTCATTTTTAGTAAAAGCTCTGAAATTGAATTTCAGTGGCTGGTGCTTTTGGGAAAATGATATTTGTTTTTACATCTGGATTGTGTATGTTAAGGCTTTTACTTACTCCCTGTTGGCTTCCAGGTTTTCCGAAGTATATGTTATTTTTCAGACTTAAAAATTATCCCTGGATCTGAGTAAACCTGTGTTTGAAGAAGAGTGAGTTTTGTCATCCAAGGGGCTAGACATATTTTTCTTATATCTCAGTATCCCTTTCCTTGAATACTCTGTTCATAATTATTTTCAGAAACAGTAAAAATAACATTAATTTGTTTTAGTAGTTGTAAAATGACTTATCCCTTTAAAGTATTTTGAATTTTTTTTAACGTGGCATTTTAAAGACATAATTTCATGATCTTCTAAGCTTCAATAATTTCTAATGTGAAGCCTTCAGAAATATGATACTTTTCATGCATATACACCTGTGTAAACATATAACATATGCTTTTCCTCTGGGTCCCTTCAAGATTTTTTGTTCATCTTTAATTCTTGTCTGGTAATTTGGATATTTATATTATTTATGTTAGTTGGTTATTTATGAATCCTTTCAATCTGTATTTTCATATCTGTCATTATATTTTCTAAACTTCTCAGTCATTAACTTAAATTCCTGTCTCTGATCCTTTTCCTTTGTTAGATTGATATTGCCTTCAAGGTCTTGAGCATATTAATCTGCTTTGATACAGGGTTTCTTGGTAGTGTGGCCTGGTCAATTTCTACTGAACCATTTTCATGTTTACTGTTTGTTTTTTTCTTTGTCTAGAGCATTTTTGTTATCTCTTTGTTTTTCCTACATCTAGTATTTTGGTTGATTCACATATTTTTCTTATTTTGATTATTATTTTTTCATTGATCAGATACAATTTTGAAATGTTTTTATAATTTAGCTTCTGCTCTCATACATTCCTGTCATCCACATTTATAATATGAATTTTAATGTATTACATATAGTCAGTTAAAATTATCTAATCATCTCAGCCTTCTGGTCATGTACCATTCTGATTCTACTCATTCCAAAGTACCCTGGAAGAATATTACTTTTCTTTCTTCATTGCTGTGTGATTTTGCCATACTTTATGTATACAATAATAGACATTGAGATACAGTATTGCTTACCCTAAAGTGGACACATCTCATTTTATGTGAGGCTTTTCATGTAGCAAGTTGAATTAATCTAGTCAAGAGTCGAGTAGGAGCTTTGTAGCTCCACCGATTCCAAGGAACTATTGCCTTTCCATTGCTCTAGACTTCATGTGAATGGCAGGGCACAGCATCTCAAGGATTCTGTCCATCCTTCACTTCTAGACTTGCTTGTAAACTGACTCATTTGGAAAGATCCAGCCGTCAGCAGTAGACTCTTTTTGCTTATTATACTTTACTGAGTAATCTGTGAGGGATGGAACAGGTTTTCTCTGTTCCTGTGTTAGTACTGCTCTTAGCAAACTATGTTTCTGGGTCTTGGCACTTTCGCAGTTGTCTGCAATCCCACCCTAACAGCCTGATTTTGTCTCTGTATACTTCTTTCTCTTTCTTCCTTTTTCCCAAACTTCAATGATTTCCACATGGCCCCTGAATGACACAGAATTATATATTCCTCTTTCAATTATTTCTGGCCTTTTTTTTTCAATAGTGCTGATAGACAAAATGATTCAAATGGAACTTCGTACCTTCCATGAAGTGGTTGCTACTTTTTCTTCCAAGATTTGTATCAAGCAATGACTACCTCTGGTCATTCTCTGACTTAAATCTTCCTTTTTCTTTTAATTTTTTATACATTTTTTGCAGTCCATTATAATTACATTTGTCATGAGGAATTGGAACACATACATAATACATTTTAATTGTTTTCATTCCCCCTTCTATTATTCCCCACCATCTTTCCCTCCTATTTTTGGTTCATTTCCCATTTGAGAAAGATCAATAGCCCATTTCCTAGTATCTATCTTTAACTTTGATTTTTATTTCTACTTTCGGTTTTTCATATAAAAGAAATCATGTGATGTTTTGCATCTGGTCTATTTCTCTGAACAAAACAGTCTCAAGGACCATCCATTTTCTTAGAAATGACCCAAAAGTACCCTTCCATAGAGCAGGGTATGGCTCCATTGTGTATAAATACCATATATTCTTTAGCCGTTCATCTTCTGAGCACTGGGAGAGGTATGTCTGCCTTTGCATCGGTGGTTATAAGGATTCTATGTTCTCAGACCACACAAAGCTCAGAGTTAGAAGTTTATTGAGCTATTTAGCTAAGTTTATGTTTATCACTTCATGAAACTCCCAGCATGATTTTCTTCAGATAAATCAACATTCACATCCCACTTCTCTTTGGAGGAGCCCATATTTCCTACTTGATTATGCTGAAGCCTCTGTGATACGCTCTCGAAAAGATTTTTTTTTTTTTTTTTTTTTTTTTATGGTGGGCTCAGCCTGTCCTGGGGTTGGGGCTGGCGCAGCATGTGATGCCAGGGATCAAACCATGGTCGCTGCAGTTGCTTAAGCTTTCCTAAGCAAGCCTGTTAGACCGCTGAACCATGTTGCTAGCCCAAAAAAATATTATTATTTTATAAGCTATCCAATTTTTCATTATTAGGGTGAGGGCGCCATACTTTTAATCTCTCTACACTCTAAGCCCAAAACCAGAATCCATCTCAACTGACTTTGAAGGTATGACTTCTAGAATTAGATATATATTCAGTTCTATACATTTAAAACTTTTAAATTATATTGAAATATTATTAATGAACATATGTATTTTCTCATTGAACTCAGTAAATGATGGCAAAGAAAAGAGGAAGGGATTAAAGAAAAATGTGCAATTTAATTTCATATATTAATTGTTAGTGTCACAAATTTAACACAGGACTAGTGAGATTTTTACTTAATTTTTCTTTCCAGTCCTGAAGGTTGAATTCACTTATATCCAAAGCCTTTCCCTTGAGCAAGATTTCTAACTCTTTTTATTTTTTTGTTTAGTTCCTAGTTCTTATGAAGTTATTCAGTTGCCTACTGTGGGCTCAAACTTTAGATTTTCCTGCCTCAGCCTCCAGAGTACTAGTATTAAAGGCCTACACCACCACATTGGAGCTTGCATTTTCAATATATCACAAAAATAAATGTAGTATTTTAGTAAATTATAGTTTTTCTTTCAAATTTTCAATCTTTAGAAATATAACGTGATACTAAATGCAATTCAATATCTGTTTATGATTTCAAATAAGTATTAAACATCAATAAACCTTTAATTCCACTAACAGTTAATTTAATGTCATATGTTCTATTCATGAATTATCGAGGTATGCTAGCTCATTTGATGCTGAAGTAATTTTAGACATTTTTGCCTGTTCCTCAAATAACTTAAATAATTTGTGTTTACAAAATAGGAATGATAATATTAAAATTTAATTTTGGGTGTTAAAAATGTTGTTCCAGCATCCATGCCATGTACCAACTTCTCCATGGCTTATTCTAAAATTAATCCACTAAGCTTTACTAGTATATAAATAATAAAATTTGGAGAAATGAATTTTCCTTGAAAAATTTTGTAATTGTTATGGTTTGTGTATAGTTGTATCCCCCAAACCTCACGCAGTCATGGGGCAGCTTCTGGAGATTGTGATTGATTGTTGAGTTTAGGTGCTGCACCTGCCCTGGGGTACAGTGTAAGGAGGGGAGAAAGGCTAGCTAGCTGCCTGAGCTGCTGCCTCTCCCTGTTTCTCTCAGCTCTTTGATGGCACCATGAAAGGTCACTCTGTGCCCTGTGCTGCTCTGCCTTGGAGCCAGCTGAGAATGAACTGAAACCTCCATTAACTGTGAGCTAAGTAAACCTTTCCTTCCCTAATTTTGACAGTCAGGTATTTGTCCCAGCGATGAGAGAAAAGTAACTGAGACAATAATCTAATAGATACTGAATAGAAATCAATTAGATATTAAATAAAAAATAAATATCTTCCTCCTTTCACATAACAAACTTATGACAAATATTAGTCTGATGTCTTCCAGGTCCAGGCATTACGTGAGATATAGGTAGAGGTAAATGTGAAAGAGAGAGAAAAATATAACTTTGACTTTATAAAAATTATGAAATGATCAGAAATTGATAGCCAAAAGCAAAGCAATCATCTATGAGACAAAATAAGCCTATTTTATTTATATTTATAGGCTCTTAGAGATCAACAAGGCAAACTAAATAGTCTAATTGAAATGGGCCAAATGACATGAATTGCACTCAAAAAGAAGATAACAATGACACTTGAACTTATGAAAGATTATACAACCTGACTTATAACAAGCTAAGTGGAAACTCAAACTCTGTTTTTTGTTTTTTGTTTTTTTTTTTTTAATTGTGACGTACTGTTAACAAATGGAAGAGAAACAGACAAACTGTTGCATTCTTTGTGGGAGGATAAAATGGCTTAACATTTTAGTGAGCATTTTTCCCATTTCATTCAAAGAGCAAAATATGTATCCTATATCCACCTCCAAGGATTTGTTTCATTCTGTAAATACCAAAATTTGTATGAGATGTCTATATATTACAGTGTGTTTATTTATAATAACCACAAATTAGAAACACAGCAATTATTCTTTTTTTCTTTTAGGGAAAGGTCTACAGGATGTTCAGGGTCTCAATACTAGATCACACTCTCAGTGAACCACCTATTCACAGCCTCCCAAGAGCTGAGATGACAGGTGCATGCCACCAAGCCCAATCTCACTTGCCATCTCACTGCTCCAGGGGCAGGGCCTGCAGGGCAGGCCTGGGGATTGAACCTGCTTGCAGGTACTTTAATCCACTGTGCTATTTGGCCAACCCTTAACTACTCATTATTGACATGTATTATATAACATATGTTGTAATATCGTATAACTAGGTGCTCTAAATAAGAAACAAACACAGTAGAATGCAGCCAATACATCGTTGTACCTTTGGACAGAATACCATACTCATGTTAGAACAAACATTGGTTCTGCTAAATGCATGGAATTGCATGTAAAATATATCAAGACAGATATGTATATTAGACATGAGACAATGTTAAGACCTGTATAAGTTATACAAATGTACATCATGTGGCTTTCCTATGGATAAGCTAGTTTGTATTTATATCTCCCTAAGATAATGTGACTGCTTACAAAGCAAAATTGGGTACATGATAAATAAAATATGGAGAAAATACATGCTTTTCTTCACATAATCACTCTTCCTCATCTGTATATCTTGTAGAAATATTACAAAATAAATTGTAATAGAAGATAGTTTTCAGTAGCACAGGTAGAAAATGATGAATACATTAATTTGGTAGTAAATTTGAGATGGGATGTAACTAATAAACTCAACCAGTAAAAACCTTAATTTCATGTTTATTCTTCACCAGTTTTGCAAGTCTTGTTGAGATCATATACTTCTCTCTGCATGTAGGAAAAGTCATTATATTTGCAGTTAAGAAATATAAATGGAAAACATATTCTCCTGTCCGACTGCACCATGAAATCCCTTGGTCCACAGTGAAGCAGCAGGAACCAGAGCACTGGATTCCACCTTCCTCAGTGGCTCTGTCTGGGCAGAGTGGTTATGTGGCTGGCATCTGCCCCTACACAAATTCCCATTCGCTTGTTAAAATTTATTTTGCCCATGTATTAACCTATGATTTAAAATACTTGTCTTTACTCAAGTATTAGAAAAAATATTTTAATTGCTAACGTAACAAAGCTAGCACAAAGTTATTTCTTATAAAAATGAGATTTTCATGAGAGAGGAAAATGCATTTGTACTTTGGCATCTGTTGTAGATTGTAGTTGCCTGTGTCCTGCTATTAATTCTACGCACAAAGTGACAGGCACCCATGATAAATGTTTCTGTTTCCTACTGCTCGTGCAAGTCTGAACTCACTTCTGCCAATTTGGCAAAGATCATCTTTTTTTTTTTTTAATTTCCACATTTACTATTTTTAACTCATTAGCTTGGAACAGTATGATAATAGGTAATATGGAACATATTCTATACCTTAGGGATTTACCATAAAATTACAGACACAGAGAACATTTTTAAAACAGACTGCCTGATAGATTGAAGCCAAATGTGACCCACGCACTCAGGGACTGCTTAGAGAAAACTGTACGTTGGCTTTGCTGCTTCTTACCGCCTTATTTTGACTTTTCATTGTATCCATCTATAAGATAAAAATAAAGCTATTATAAGTAGTTTTACTTTTTCAAATAATATTGTTCTGAAAAAGTATTTAAGAACCAGAATTTTTTATTAATGCACGTTTATATGGAATGTTTTGCTCTTTAGGGAGACTCATAGCTAACTCTTCTAGAGTATGAATTATAACAACCATTTCTCTCTCTCTAGATTGTTAAGTTGCTGTGTAATGGATTCCTTTGGAAAGAGGAATGCAACATATTTGTAACATTTCATGATATAGGTCAGGGAAGGCAACTTGGTAGTCCCTTCTGGCTGTGTCGCACATGCGGGACAAGGCAGATGGCTCCCTCAGCCCTTTGTAATGACACTGGTTCTGTTATGATGGCTCCGTTCCTCGGAGGAGTCCCCTCCCAAAATGCCCGACTTCTTCAGCTCTCCACAATGGTGCTGAGACTTTCACATGAATTTTCAGTGACACATTTAGGATATAGCAACAGACAGTTGTAGGAAAAAATCACAAAACCCTATTAAGAAGAGATGCTCAAGTTTCATGACTCACTTTTTAGCATGGAATACTTTGTTTAATGAATAGAAGAGAAGCTTAGCATGGCAATTTTAAATCCTTAACAATAAACAGTGGTTATTTCTCTTATAATCATATTTATTAGTCTATTATTTTTTCATCTTTTTAGATGATTTTTTTTTAAGACAGGCTTTCACTATGTAGTTCAGGCTGTCTTTGAACTCATTTTATAATGTCCTCATGTCTCAGCCCTCTGAGTTCTGGGATTACAGGCATATTTCTGGCTTTCTTAAACAATGTTTTTAATGTGTGTTGTACAGGGTCTACAGGGGCTCACTACACAGACTGGACTCCTAGTAATCCTACTATTTTCAGCCTCCCAAGCGCTTGGATTGAAGGCATAAACTACCACACCCAGTCTCAATCGCTGTCTCAGTGCGTCCCAGGGAAGGGACCAGCGCAGCATGCAGCAATTTTTAAAATTAAAAATAAAATAGAAAAAATAAAACTGGCATTGAGTTGTTTCCATATGATTTTCTTAAGTGCTTTCAAGTGCACATGATTAATAGTTTTATTAATTTAATAATCAGTGATTAAGGATTTTTATTTTTAATATGTCTGATTTCCAAACAGATAATACTTAGAAATTCTATGATGTTATACAGAAAGTTTTATCCAGTACAGGAAAGCTTATGGATATTGTGCACTAGAGCCTACAACTAGACTGCTTCTCAAAAGAAAACTGTTTTTAAAACAGAAAACTAAAAAAGTTAATATTAATATCCACTTAGAAATACTGTGTAAGGATGGTACTGTAAAAATAATGACACAATCTAAAAAGCATAAGTGGAGGGATGTCCAGGGCGACAGGAGAAGATTTGTTGAAGGAGACAGAGATGTTAATCAGTTAGAATTTTAGCCTATAGATCATATAAACAACAGAAATGGTCTAAGAAGAGTTTGAAGAGTTTGTGCGCATTTTATAAATTATAAATGATTTTATAGAGAAGTCAATAAACAGTGCAAAACTTCATGCGCTAGAAGAATAAAATGAAAGTCTTTGTAAAGTTCAAGAGGAACTGTCTTTCTTGGCCAGAAAATTTCAATTACTTCACTTCTAAAAGATTTATTATGTTACAGTGCACACCCAGCCTGAAGATAGGGTGGTTCTAAAGTATGCTCTAAAATGGAATGTGAAGCTGAATTTCCTATGAAATGAGGGGCAAGGAGATAGCTCAGCAGACCCACTGCCTGCTTGGGCAGGTGCAGGGACCAGAGTTCAATTCTCAGTATCCCAAGCATGCTGAGCTGGTGACCGAGTCTGAGCATGATGGCGCACATCTGTAATCCCTGAGCTGGGGAGGCATAAAACAGGAGGATCAGTATGAGTCCAAGCTACATAGTGAGATCCTGCACAAAATACATGAAAAAAGAAAAACTTTAAAAAAAGAAATACACTAAGTGCTGTGAACATAGACAGCTGTGAAATATTTTAGAATCAGATTTGTTTAATGTAATTTCTAGTATTTATTCTCACTATGATTTTATTTAGTATGTTTCATATATTGGTGCAAAGAACTATAATTTTACTGAGTATCTTTACATACTTAAGAATGTATAAATAGGTTTGTTTACTGTTTCCCTTTTATAATTGAGACTGAGGAATCTTGAGATTTACTTGAGTTAGAAATAAATTTCCGGACATTTCATGTAAAAAAATTTATACATTTTGGATAGAGTACTTTTAATAGTAAAACTTGCATTTCTCTTGTCCATCAGAAGTTCTAGGAACAGTACAAAATAAGATAAAATTTATCTGTTAGGGAAAAGTGACACTCTAAGCAGATAGAAGTCTCTCTAGAGAGACAGTGCTGAACTCAGGCCCCCGTTCTCACACCCCCTTGGGCACTGTCTGCCCTAACCTTCAGCTGTGAGCCCAGCATCCCAACTCACTCTTCCTGCACGGGAAGAGATGTGGTCTGTCTTCTCTCCTTCATGGTGTGGTCTGTATGTATGTGGTCGAAACTGTTGGTGCCATTTTTTTTTTCTAAATGTATGTGGGACAGAGTCTCACTACATAGCTCAGACCTTTGGTTACCCTCCTGTTTTCAGCCTCCCTAGCACTGGGATTACAGGCCTGCTCCACCACACCTGGTCTCAGTGGCTGGCTCAAGGTGGCCAGCTCAGTGTGCCTGGGGGCAGGGCCAGCAAAGCATGTGATGCCAGGAATCAAACCCAGATCCCTGTGCTTGCCTAAGCAGGTGCTTAGTCCACTGAGCTACCTTGCCAGCCCTGTTGGGGCCATCTTGCCACCATAGTGGCCAAGGGAAAGAACTACCTAGCAATGGAAGTGGAGCTCTGATGTAGCCATTCTTAAATACCTCCTGCTCATGAAACTCTGAGTGTCTTACAAGCAGTGGTAGACTTCTTAGTGTTTTAAAGTTTGTGAGTTTGCTGTCACTTCCAGGTAAAAAGAAGTAACATTGATAGAAAAAGTTCAAAAACAAATAAAATTCTACGAATGTGTATTTTTGATGTTATAATAATAGCAAGTGTGAGTGAACATCCAGGCAGCACAAGCTCAGGGTTGGTTTCCTGAGCTTGATCTCTTAAACAGTAAATAAGCACTGGAAGTCATGCATAAAAATATGTATCTTACTTCAGAGATGTGGAAGGACTAGGGAAAACCAGTGCGATAAATACTTTTATGAAAATAGTGTGTGTGTGTGTGTGTGTGTGTGTGTGTGTGTGTGTGTGAAAATGCTGTCGTTAAGACATTCATACAGGAGAGATAATCAATTTAATTTGTGTGGGCAAATGACCAATCATTAGCAAGGTAAACAAAAACTAGATGGCTTAATACATAAAAAAGCATCATGTCATCAAACAGCCAATTGCCCCTGAGGAGAAATTTGATTAAAACACAGATGTAAGGCAAAGACTAGAGAGACAAAGTTGTAGAGGTCAGTCATGAGCATTTATGTCTGGTCTAGATTACATCCATCTTTCTGAAAAGTTCTGGCTTTAGAATTGTAAAATGAGTAGAGATCATTTTATGCGATAATATTTAAACTACTGATACCGAGCTAAATAAAGTACACAGCGTGTATTCAGCCAGGCAGATACGCTATGCACGTTTATGAAGACAATATGACTTAAAAGTCAGGCTTATTTAAGTTGAGGATTATTTATTCAGCTCAAGTAATCAAACAATAAGATTGGATGGCATGAATCAGGAAGGTTTGATTCGTTTGATTTATTTAAAGTTAGAATAACATGTGTTGTGTGATAGAACAAAGGTGTGTATTAGGTCATAGAGATGGATAACAAATCACACAGTATAAGAAAAATTGATTTTCATGGAAGTAGAGCAAAATATGGGTATGTGGTGCCAGAAGACCAAACACAGAAGATGGATAATTCATGGCTAGGCAAAAAGAGGGTTGAAGGTAGCCTTTGGATGACAGTAGATACGCTATGCGTGCAGCAAGAGGAAAGGTCATTAGCTGTTGGCCATTGCTTTTATGAGTCTCATAATTTCATCTTGGGGCGTTTCCATGAATCACACCACAGGGAAGACGGAAGACAGCGCTGCCATGGGCAAGGCAGCTTCCTTCAGCATTGTCAAATCAGTTTCAGAGTTATTCACTCTCCCACTGTCTCCTTGTCTCCCTGACCCCTTCCCTGCTAACTAGACATGGACGAGAGCTCCGTGGCTGTAACTGGACACGTTGCTGGGTTCTAGTCAGCCTTTGTGCTCTCACAGAAGGCATTCCTGATTCCGGGGTCTTGATCTCGTTAGGGGGTAGCAGTTACGTTTAGCCTCCTCTGAAATGTGCATTGAAAATCAGAATTCACACATTCTGTTTTCATCAGCTGGAAACCGCCCCTGAAATAAGCCATGTTGACGTCATGGACTCTTACCCCTTTTGTTTTGCCAGTTAGTACTTTTACCAATTTCAGTACATTTTATATTCTTTTTACAGACACAGGCACATACCCAGAGAGACCTTTGGGAACATCAGCCCTATTAAAGCCTAGCAGGTATGTTCTCATACACGCTTAACTTTGAGGGAGGACACTGGAAGCAGTTGGTCTTCCTCCTGTGACAATGCCATGTACAGTTACTCCATGTGCTCTTTGGAACACATCCTGGCTACAGCAACAGCCCAGGCTTTTGCATGCTTCTCTCAGAGGCATAATCCAAGCCAACAATATGACTGACTAGTTCATACCACACCCCAGAAAAACCAGTCGTTAATCCTTTTGTGATCTGAGAAAACGCATTTATAATATTTTAAAAGAACAATGATTACATCAACTAACCACATCCCACATGCATAACATGAGATCAGACTAATTGATTATTTTGAAACCTAGGGCCATATATAATTATTTGGACATTCCTAGTGTCCAGAAACAAATACCTAGAAGAGAAATGATGTGTGAGTTCATGCAAACCTGAAGAAATTTATTTTTTAAAGACTTACAAATCTATGGGATCATGAGCCTAAGAAAAAAAGATATTTCTTTCTTTTTATTTGTTTGAAGTGACAAAATGAATTCAGTTTAAATTCTTAAGTAATTTAGAACTTAGCCTGAGGAAAGTAGTGCATACAATGATGTATCCACTGTATTAGGAAGACAAATCAGAGACTCCACCATCCTTACTGCGGTTCACTGTTTCATGAGGGACCCGAGGCAGCCAACAGAATCAATGAAAATAAGTAAACATAATGTCAAGGAATTCTGGGCTACATATGCAAACACAAATGCATGGCCATGCCAAATCTTTGGAAAATAATCCTCGTCAAGTCAGTGATTCTTTTATTGTTTTCTATGTAATGCAGTTAAGAAAATGTCAGCTGCTGACTACTCTGTGGTGGATATTCACTTATATTTCCAGAACTCATTCTTATCAACTAAATCTGGTCTGAATTACTATACAAAATAAGTCTTTTTTTAATCTGGGAGGTCAAATCTTCTATGACTATGTAATTTATTTTTAATATGTTAAAAACAGGCTGAAAATTGAATTCAGAAACCCTCTGTTAGCATGCTGGAACTATTGTTAAGATTTAGGGCATATTATATATCATTGCAACTTCAATTTTAGTATTTGTTGGAAGATACAAGAAAAATGCCAGTTTCTATTGTTGAAGTTTGAATATAATATCCAATGTTAAATTGCTTGTAAATTGTTAAATGTTATGCAATTGTTATTTTGTCACAGATTTTTACCAAATTACTTACTGGAGGCTTCTGGTCTTGGTATATCTGAAAAAACCTTCATTTTTCTAAATATTAGGATAATATATTAATTGGTTGTCAGAATCCAAGGTGCTGATTCTTTTAGTGATAGTTATTTTTATGTTGGTAATCTGTGTTTTGTCCTTTGTTATCAATCTAATAATTTCAATTCCCAAAGAGTGTAACTATTTGTTACTTTTCTCTGATTGCTAGGATAAAATATATGACACCCAAAATTAAGGAAGGAAAAGTTCCTTTAGCTCACATTTCATGGAGGTTCCAGTCCATTTTCAGGTGGTTCAAAAGCAGAGGGACACTTGGCAGAGGGCAGCAGCTCATGGCAGTGGAAAACAGTAAGACAGCAAAACCAAAACGGAGGGGCAGTGACAACAAGGGTGACGGAGGGCAAGTCTGTGTCCCTTATGTTGCATTCAGGCCATCTGCCCCAGCTGGGTATAGCACTCACACCCATAATCCCAGCAGCATTTATACTCATAATCCCAACTCACAGTCCATCCATAATCCACTGGATCATGAACTGATCACAAACTCTAGAAGTCTGCTCCATAACTTCAGGAGGCTTTGGAGGAACAACTAGACACAAACCATAACACTATCAATATCTATTTCTTTATCCTCTATGTCTTGATTTGTACCCTTGAGTATTACTTATATTTAACTTGCACTTATTGAACTCTGTAAAAATCTTACCCATTCTTTCTATGAAAAAATATTGTGCTCATTACTTTACTATTTTCTCCTAGAATACATCTTAGATAAAGGCTGGTCCTTCTAAACATACCCTCCATTTTTGTTTTTATCTCTGCGTCTGGTGTTCTGGTAGAATTCTGCAATATCATCTCTCAATGTACTACCTAGTGTTTTAACCTTCTGGTTCTATTTCTATCGCAAACTTCTTGGGTCTGCTTTTGACATTTTCATTCACTGAGTATGTCTATTATTCATTCTTAGAAGAATTATAGCTTGTACAATCAATTTTAGACAGCTTTGTTATTTGGACGTTATGTAGGCTTTGTGTGTGTGTGTGTGTGTGTGTGTGTGTGTGTGTGTGTGTGTGTGTTTGAGACAAGGCCTTTCTATGCTGCTGCTCAGGCTGGCCTGGAGCTCACTTCACAGCCCCAAATAGTCTCAAGCTCATAAGGATCCTCCTGCTTCAGCTTCACAAGTACTTGGATTGCAGGTATATGCTACCATGTCAGGCTTCAAATATTGATTTTGTTTACTGTCCTTTTTTAGCATTGATTTTCTTTATCTATTTAAAAATTTTGATTTATAGAGAAATATTCATTGAGAGCATTTTGTTTCTTACTCATCCTTTATCATCTCAGTTCTGTCCTTTTTATCTCCTAGTTTTATAGGTTGGAAGGGGGTCTCAAGTATGCCATCAAACATTCGCATTATGTGTAAAAGTACTGGGGATATTTATATTGATCATTAACACAAAAGAGTTGCCTTTAAGTAGCAAGCTGCCTTTGTCTAGAAATGTACCTTGTTACTTTTTTGGGGAGCTGCATGCTCTGCTAGATTGAGCTCATCTTTCCTACTCATCATTCTTCTCTTTTATGGAATCATAGATAAGCACACTTCTCCAGGTGACTACAGTACCTCCCATTCAAGTAGGCAGAGGGTGTTCATTATGTGATTTGGTTATTTGGACTTCTAAGTTGTTTTATCCCAGTGAGTATTAGCAAATAAGTCACAGCATAAAGCTTTTCATGCACTTAAACCATTCAAGTTGGATTCTTGAGTTTTTACCATCCTCTAGGGAAACACCTGCTCTTAATAGCTGCAAAAGAAAATCCTAATCTGTAGCACAGTTAAACACAGGTGAGCCAGACCTGGTGACCTCCATCATTACCAGTGCAGAGACCATGAATGAACACCACACACGGGCTGGCAACGGTGGACAGTAATAAATATTTCTGGCATCACACCAGTGAAAATCTTGACACAGTAGATTTATTTAATCTACAAGTAAATTTAAATTTTTTCATCTTTCTCTGATTTCCTAAACCTTTTTGAAAATTCTATTACATGTTTTCACTGCCTCATGAATGTGATATACAGGTGTTTGTGTGTTTTCAATAAAAACTTAAAATTAGTTGAGTTATGTATTTCAGAAGGAGAAAAAGAAAATATTCTTATATAAGAAATCATAAAACCAAAAGCGAGAATACAGAGGGAGCAGTGGTAGTAAGTTAGAAATGACTATGTGAATATGAGTATGAAGGAATTTATGAAAATTTTAAGCAGAATATTTGATTTCTAACAGAAATGAGTTTCAAGTATCGGGCTAATGTCACAGAAATATTAGAAGTTAGGGTCACTTTTGTTAAAAAGCATTCAACAAAGATTTAACAATCTATCCAGATTTCTGTTACTATTTCTCAATCAAGGACACTATGTATCATAAGCTTCATCAAATTGTACTACTAGATTTTTCTGGAAAAAAATGAATTCTACAAGAAACAGTAAATGTTTTAAGTTTTTCTAATAGTTTGTGTTCTGTGAGAAGTAGGCCCACTATTGAGATTCAACATGTCAGAAATTAGTGGAAAAACATTTGTGAAAATGAGGTGGAGAGCAGAGGGATGGGACAGCTTTCTGGGCCTGGTGCAGGTCCACCCTGGTGTCAGGAAGAAGAAAGGGAGCTGGATAGACTCTATAGGAAAGTTCTAGAAAGGTCTCAGTAAACTCAAGGTGTTGTCTTCAAGCCCAAGAGGCTCAGGAGAACGGCGTGCATCTGCCTCTGCTTTGTTCAAACGCTCCTGAGTGGTGGCTGGGATGTGTGAGCTCTGCATTAGCTTGAAGTCCTTGGGACCATGGGATACAGATCAGTTATGTGGCCTGCAGTGTCTAGATAGCAGAGGAGTATTTTCCTAGGGGCCGAGGTGAGCTACATTTTCTTCTGTAGACTGAGATCAAAGAAGGGCATATTTTGAATTACTTTCTAATGCTACACATATTTGTTTTGTTTTCATAATTACAAGTACCAGACTTAGAATTGCTTATATCATCGTGAGCCATTGTAAAGATGACTGACAGACTATCACATTAGCTTCATTTTCTCTCATTGAAATGGCTTCCCTTGAAAGTTAGCTGGTGGCTTTTGGTTGAACTGTCCTCATAATGCTCTTTCAACTCTGAGATGCTTCCACAAATAATCCTATATTTCAAATGACAAGAGTGAAAATGAAGTTTTCACGTTTGACAGTTCAACTCACATCAAATCATGAAGTGAGGAAAAGCTTTAAAAACAGTAGAATCACTTTTCTCTCAAGCATTGTATTGTGTTATGGAAGTTATAGAAGGAATGGTTGAACAGAGAAAATTTTATTTGCTTGTAGTGATACATTACTCAGTTAATTCTCTAGCTGGTCACTGTTGTCAGAATGTATAAGTTTTGAAATAGATTTTAAGCTGTTATTATTCCACAAGCTGATTTTAGCGTTCTTAATCCAGCAGTGTTTCTGAACCTTATACGATCTTCCTTAAATACTAGACTCCTGCTGTAAGCCGTAATGGCACTCAATTTCATGTTACTGGCCAAAAGCCTTTTTTGACCACTTTCAACTGCCACAAATAGACAGAGCTCCTTTTATTACTGACTATAATCACATTTGAAAAATATTTTATCAAATTGACAACCACACTTAAAAGACAATAACAGCATTGTTTGTGTTCTTAGAAATCAGAATATTTTAGGAGTTAGGAATATTAAGAATGTAAGTTTAAAAGGTCACCTTTTTTGTTTTGTGCTATCCAGTTGCCTATAATGATTTCCATAAATTTTTATTAATCATGGAAATCAAGCTTTGCCAGGAATGTATTATATTTTTGCAGGTGGAAATTCAAAGAAGTTCTTATTTCTATCATAGTGGGTCATATTTTCATAAGGGATTATGGGAATATACAAAGTTACAAAAATTAAAATATAACATTCACACTTTAATTTATGATAGATAGTTAGGTCAGTATTTGATATGTATAAAATACTAATGTTAATTAAGCTCCTATCATGTATCGGTTACTGTGTTAAAATTTCTGCATGCATTATTTAATTTGTCTTCATAGAAGTCTACTGTATACCCCTATGTAGGTCATGACTATTGAATAAGGGAGGTAATTTGTGCATATTTACCTATATGTGCATATTTACCTATACAGAGATTCATTCCATCCAGATATTTATACCTGGACTCCACACTCTTAAGCACTCTCTGGGCTATTTAGAGTTTCATATGGAGAAAAAAACAAAAATTAGCAAGGGAATCAAGTAAATTTAATGCTTATAAGACATAGAATCAAACAACAACCAGATTTTCAGTTATCATTTTCTCTTCCCCATGCTATACCTTTTAAATACCCAAGATACATGAGCATTTGTTCTTTGACAAAACACATACAGACTATGAAGTCTGTAGGACTTTTGACTTCTAGCATTTACCACAGTATGTATCTGACTAAAATTTTCTTGAAAGAAACTGGAAGGATATAAATTTCAGATATATACTTTGTTATTTCATAAAAGCAAAAATGAATAACTCATAAGGGAATCACAACTAATTCAAATAAAAATGAAATATTTGGAAAATTTAAATTAGGCAAAATGCTTTAACATGTATTCTAAATCAAGGAATTGAAAACATATACATTTTATTGTACACATACCAAGTATTCCAGAATTTCTGTATAAAATACATACAGAAATTATGTATCTCACATAAATTTATAAATTTATTTCATGTATAAATATATTCAAGTGATATCATTGTAATAGGAAAATTAAAAATATTCATTGAATATTAAAGTTGGCCTAACATGTATAAAACAATTTATTTTTAATTGAAATTCTCAAAGGAAGATACCCTGATATTTGCTATTGAAATGAGGAATATTATGATTTTGAGATACTAAACTGGAGATGATATTATGAAACACTAAATGAAATTTCTAAGAAATGATACAGATAGATAAGTTGACACCAAAATAAAATATTTTTGTAACTATGTATAATAAAAGTAAGCACAAAGGCTGAGTAAATATTTGCAGTGTACTGTATAAGAAAGAACTAACATACAGTATATAATTTAAATAATCTAAAATTCTACTTTTAAAGATAAAATCTCAATGGAAACAAATCAAAATATGAATATACAGTTCACAGAAGATGAAACAGGAGTACCCAGTAATCATTCTGAAGCTGCTGACTCCCACTAATAACTAGGAAACGTACATCAAAATAATAAGTGACTTTTATCCCTCTTGCTGCCTTAAATAAAAAGACTGATAAGATCAATGGTTTGTATAGCTGTGGAAAGGAGACAACTTTTGTTTTTTTGTTTTTTTAATTTTAGGGAAGGGTCCACAGGATGTTCAAGGTCTCAGTACTAGATCAGACTTGTAGTGATCTGCCTGTTTACAGCCTCCCAAGAGGAAGATAACATGAGTATAATACATATACATCTATCTAACTATCTATCTATCTATCTATCTATCTATCTATCTATCTATCTATCTACACATATAATGCATCTGTAATATAATACATCATTCTCTCTGGCTATGTTTCTTCATGTATTTATGGACTCTGTGTGTGTGTGTGTGTGCGTGTGTGTGCAGAGAAAGAGAGGAGAGAAAAAGAATCCATACTTTCGTCTTTCAGAGCAATCCAGGCTTTCCACTACATTACTGTCGTATAATTTTAAAATGAGCTTCTTTAATGCTGTTGATGTGTTCTCAATTTCCTCTTGAATAAAGCCAATCTCTTATCCTTATTAAAATAACTTTCCAATAGGGTAGTGATGCTTTCTTTGGCACTCAAGCAGCTTTAACAACTGAACATTTTTTAGTTGACTTTCATCCAACTTCTTGGGTAGGCTGCATGTAGTTGAGGTGGTAATACCGGTGGGCAGTTACTGAGCCCATGGCATGTGTCTCTATGTTTTTGCAAAGATAACACATGTTTCTGTAGTGGGAAGAAAAGATGGGTTTCTTCCACTAATATTCCATGAGCTAATGTCAGAGCCAACTCCAATTGTGTCACTTTTATCAAGTCATCAATTATCAGGGAAGAGGACCTCTCACTGCTAAGAAACAGTCAAAACCGATATTCAGAAGGATAAATACTTTTTTTTTTTCACTAGGAAATCCTTCACTTGGTGTTGGAAGCTAGCAATATCAAATTATCAGCCTCAAAGAAACTATGCTACATTGTTGTCAATTGCAAAATAGCACCGAATAAGAAGCTATTCACACTATAACCAGGACACTAATCTTTCATCAGGAATTATATGATGTCATGCAAGCTGCCAAATGTAAAGATAAACACAGGGTTATTTCTTATTTTCCTGAAGATTGAAATTTATCTTGTGTACATCATTTATTTATCGTGATTTTATATTTTTCCTAGATAATAATCTCTAGAGTATTAAACATTACTCTAGAGATACAGAGCAGACTGAAGTCATCACACATAGTTAACTCTTCGTGTTACCCTTACTATGAAATCCTTAGAGAAAGATATACTTCCATCAAGAATTTAGTATTCGTATCTTGAAAGGTTTCAGTTCAAAAAATATTTTTATGAAAAACCCTCCCGGAATTTATTTTTACTTATTTATTTTGTCTGTATTTAGGACAGGTTCTACAAGGTTTCAGTACATAGATTGGACTCATAGAGATTCTCATGTTTTCGGCCTCCCAAAGTGTAGGGATTACAGGTGCCCGCCACCGTGCCCAGCCTCCATCGCTGCCTCAGCATGCCTGTGGGTGGGGCCTGCCCAGCACACGGGAGATCTGGGATCGAACCCCTGCTGCTGTGCTCTGCCTAAGCAGGTGCTTTACTCCACTGAGCTATCAGTTTCTCCTCCTCCCGGCATTTAGGATAGGCCAAAAAGCTCTTGTCTTCCAAGTAGGACTCCCACTGAAATTCTTGGTCCATAAAAGACTGTGCATAAACCCCGGCTTTTGTGTGTATGAGGAAATAGTTAAAATTTAACAAGCTTTAGGAGAAGAAAAGTGATCTTTTAACTTGTAGAATAATTCATCATCTTTGTGTCCTAAATAGTTACAATGATTTGTTCAAGTAGATTAATGCTTGAAGTCTTATCTTAATGGAAATGTTGCAATACGAACAATTTTTGTCTGATGAGCATGATACGATTTCTTGCCTGAGAAGTCTCAGACGAAGCTTGCAAAACAGAGTTGAACAGCAGCACGTGGTCATGCTCGGTCAGCCTCTAGCCAAACAAATCTGAGGAATTGCTCACCTTCCCACCTTTTGAAAACATGGTTCATTGTTTAGTAAACTCCTGTGCACATACAGTGAAACGTTTTTCTCTTTCGATGTTAAGCCGGCTTCCTTTATTGTTTCATGTTGCTGGGAAGCAGCACCAGGCCAGCTGGAGGTGAAGTAGGGAACTGCAGGAGCCGGAGCTGGCTTTGCCTCCCTTCCTCTCTTCTCTCCCAGTCCCTCTGTCCTCTCTTTCTCAACTGATTTTCTTCTTCTGTAGTTTTTTTTCTCATTTTCCTTTTCCTTGTCACAGCTGTTACTAATGATGCATCAACTGCTGGACACAGTGTGGAAAATATTTCAAAAAAGAGACTTTATCCCTTCAGTGTTATTGCCAGGTATAAATCGATGCCATACTCCTTGGCCATCACTCTTGTTGATTCTGGTTCTTTGGGCACAGAAATGTATTTTGTTGCACTGACGTCTGATGTTTTAGTTCTCACTACTCAATATCACATCTTTTATTCTTTCAGTTGGGACAGAGGGACAGGGAATTGAGTGTGTCTGCTCAGAAAACTAAAGATCTGAAGCGATGGCTTAACAGCCTCGCTTTGCTTGACTTTTAAAGTTGTATACAATTTAATTTTCTATGGCTAAGTATGATTTGATTTTAAAATATTTCTCAAAATACATCTTGATATCTAACAGTTACTAAATGTTCAGATATTCTTTTTAAGATGGATAATCATAGGAAATAGTTTCTGCAAAACTCTTTTACCTATAAAGAATTCACTAAACCCCTAAATTTAGATTACAAATGATTTTCCAGCTTACTACGTGAGAAAATGCTAGCAATGATATATGTTCCTTGAATGTTTCCCTGGATTCCTTTCTCATGGCTCAGAGTTGGGCTCAGTCTCAAAAAGAAATTAGGCACGTGTTAAAATAGATAATTTGGCATTTTGAAGAGACATGTTTTGAATACAATAAAACCAAGGAAGAAATAGCAAAGTGTCAGTTATTGGCTATACCTCTGTGTCTATTCATTATGAAAGCCAAGGTTTTGATGCTTCAACTCGACAACCGATAAGCAGATTTGCGCAGTGTCTCACTTACTTTTCTCTAGTTGTTGGGAATAAATACCCAACACCCAAAATTAAGGAAGGAACGGTTTATTTAGCTCACAGTTTGTTGAGGTTTCTGTCCATACTTGGCTGGCTCTAAGGCAGAGTGGCACCAGCAGAGGGCAGCAGTTCATGGTGGCAGAAAACAGCAAAGGGCAAAGGGAGGAGCAGCAGCAGTGGCTGCTAGCGGGCTTCTCTCCCTTCCTTGTATTGCGTTCAGGCTGTCCCCAGGGCTGCTGTGTCACCCACCCATGCCTCCTTCACTGAATGATGGATTCATGACAACCTCTGAAAGGTGCTGCATGACTGCATTATGCTTTTAGCGATACACAAAACATAACAAGTCTCATGGACGTTTTCTCTGCATTTTTTAAATCATTTCCAGTCAGAGCAATTAAAGTGTCTGTCATCTCCAAATTCTCCCTGCATACTTTTATTTATTCATTTGCTGTAAGAGTACACAGCATGCACTACACCTTGGTAAACAATGCATTATATAGCAAATCTCTGGAGTTATTTCATCTTACATAAAGGAAACTTTATACCCATTGAAGTGCTCCTTTCCACTTTTCTTCCCCCCAGTGTTCATAAGTGCTGTTCTTTTTTGCTTCTATGAGTTTGACTAGCTCACCTAATTTATGTTCATAAAGTATTTGTCCTTATTTGATGGAACTCCTGCATTTAGTATAATCTCCTAAACTTATCTGTATCTTCATGGATGATCATATTTTTTACATTAAAAGCTACATCATATCCTGTAGTAGGTGAGTACCACACTTTGTTTTCCAGCACTATTTTTACTTAATTAATTTTATCAGTTCATGTTATAGCTATATAATATCACATTCATCATAAGGGATTTATACCCGCACAGGACATATCTTGGTTCCTCTTTTTCTCCATTCCCCTCCCCTCCTTTCAGTCTCTCTTCTCCTCCTTACTTACAAAAGCCTTGTTTCCATTTGAATTGTTTCAGTAATTTGGTTTTTGTAAATAGTGTTGCAATGAACATGTGAGTGAGGCATTGATTTCCTTTTTTTTTTTTTTTTTTTTTTTTTTTTTTTTTTTTTTTTTTTTTTTTTTTTTTTTTTTTTTTTTTTTTTTTTTTTTTTTTTTTTTTTTTTTGGACTTATTCACAAAGGAGGAATTGCTGGATCATATGGTGTTCCTGTCATTGAATTTCTGAAGAAACATCTTCACACTGCTTTCTATAGTCGCTATAGTATTTCACCCTTCCACCAACAGTACAGAAGGGATTTTCTCAACACTGCAGCAATATTTATCTTTTTGAAACAATAGCCACAGTATTCCACACACACCGCAGAACTCGAGACCACACTCTTAAGCGAAATAAATCAGACACACATGTGTAAACATCACATTGCCTCCCTGGTGTGAGAAACTGAAAGAGGAAACAAGGTCCAAGATGTGCAGCAGATACGATGATGCGGGAAGAAACTGTCCAGAAGAAAAGCGAAACTGGGATGGGGAAAGAGGGAAAGCAAGGCAGGGAGAAGAGAAGTGTGCTGATGAAGACCGAAGTGAAACCAGCAGCCACTCTAGCTGTGTGAACTAGTATCACAACTGTGGTTCGATTTTGCATTTCCCTGGTGATGCGTAATGGTGGCCATCTTTTATAGCTGTATTGGTCGTTTGTGTGTAATTTTCAGAGAAATAGGCTAAAAGATGTAATACAGTTAAATCTCTAAAGTGTGCTGTGACAAACTTCTTTGGTCTCACATGACTAGAAGATAATGTAACTCTGCAAGAAAGACTTGTAGGCTCAGATAACTACATTTGAGGGTTTGTTTTTAAATTCCCAAGAAGGTTCCCTCACCTTAAGAAGGAAGTGTACTTTTGAGACGACAAAAAAAAAAAAAAAAAAAAAAAATGAAGCTGCGTCTGCTATTTTAATTTTCATTGCAGAACAAAGAGCAATGCTCTGCCTGCTAGGGCTGGAGACACAGGCTATTCTGTGTCCCATGGGAACCACGTGGGTGCATCCTGAGCTCGTTTTGGTGCTAACTTAGCCACGTTCTATGTGGAGACCGACAGTGCCATCGCTGGAACTGCTTTCCTGCTGCCCCTTGCGGACAAGGCTGTCATGGACAGCAGTTTCCCTCTGGGCGTTAAACCAGGGATCATATAAATTTTGAAATGTATTTTGACCTCAAAATTCATGGTGGGAGAAAGTTGTTCAATAAGTGTACTGTTAAATAAAGATGTACTGTCATATGACAATAAGACTTTCACATTGAGCAAACCCTCAAAATAGTCTTTCTGGGCAAAAGATGTGGAGCTTTAGTTTTACAAGGGGGTCCTTTTTCCTTTAACTCCCCCTTTTAGGGTAACTTTTAGTTCTTCTTCTTTCTCACCTTTCTCGATACACAGATTGAAAGATGCATCCGGCTGTCACTGGCACTTGCATAGGGTTTATTCTAAAGTCTCTTCAGCCTTGGTGAAAGCTCAGAAAACTTCCTGGGTGCAGAGACATAATTCTATCAGCCATCTCAGACCGTCTGAGGACCAAGTCGGACTGTGCATGCGCAGCAGACACGTAACCCACACTCCTGATGGTAGAAGGAAAAGCTATCCCTGTTTGTCGGCCTCTATCAAGCAATCATCCTCTCTAGGATGAGTGCAGCTCGGGCTTCCTCTTTATGTAGGAACAATCATGACACCCCACATCCAAGCAGTCACTATTTGCCAGTTCTTTCACTGTGTTATAGATAAATATAAAAATAGACATATTTAAATAAATGTTTAAATATATTTAGGTAAGTATTCAAATATAATACATGTAAATAAATAAGTATTTAAGTATTAAAATATAATAAATGTAAATACATATATTTAAATATAGACTAAATATATAAATATTTATTTTCCATACAAATGTATCATTGCTACCACAATTTAAATGCTGGAGCCACAGCGCAGAGTACCCAGGTTCTCCCCTGCCAACCTGCTCTCTGTCCAATACATACACTGCTGTCAAGGTAAATTTCCTCATTATTCTCTCTCTCTCTCTCTCTCCCTCTCTCTCTCTCTTTCTCTACTTCTGTGTCTCTGTCTGTCTCTGTCTGTCTGTCTCTCTCTCTTTCTCTCTCTCTTTGTCTGTCTGTCTGTCTCTCTCTCTTTGTCTGTCTGTCTCCATCTGTCTGTCTCTGTCTCTGTCTCTGTCTGTCTCTCTGTCTCTGTCTCTGTCTGTCTGTCTTTCTTTCTCTCTGTCTTTGTCTCTGTCTCTGTCTCTGTCTCTTTCTCTCTCTGTCTCTGTCTGTCTCTCTCTCTCTGTCTCTGTCTCTCTCTCTCTCTCTCTGTCTCTCTCTCTTTCTGTCTGTCTCTCTCTGTCTCTCTCTCTCTGTCTGTCTCTCTCTCTCTCTCTCTTTCCTCTCCCCCTCTTTCCAGCACTGGTGGTAAAGTTCCATGCCTATCCCAGCTCTACTTAATTTAAACGCAGGGTCTCTCCAAGTCACCGAGCTTCCCAGACTGGCCTGAATTTGTGATCCCCTGCTTCAGCCTCCCCAAATGCTCAGGCTTCCCTCTGAGGCCCGCTTGTGCTCTGCTCCCTTCCAGTAGGCTGCAACCCTGGAGTACAATGCCCAAGGCTGTTCAGGGGCACACTGCCTTCTCCCCTCCCACCTCCCTCTTTCCTCACAGGAACACCAACACTCACAACCTTATATTAAAGGTTTTTTAATATGTCTCTTTGAGGGGGGCAAGAATTAAGCTCAGAATCTTGTGCTGGCCGAGCAGGCAGTGCACTGCGGAGCCAAATCCCCAGTTCTATGATTTTATTTTTGCTGGTAGGTGTTTGTGGTACCCAGTGGGTACTTTCCTCATGGGGAGTTGGTACACGTACAGAGTGCACCCAATCGTGTACCCTCTCCTCTCCTCTTGTTCCCACAATCCTCTGCTCAGTTTGATGCCTGTTTACCATTATTATTCCCAGCATGCCCTTGATTGCACACGAAGGTCCCGTTCACGCGGGGGCGAGGTACGCGTTCGCAGCACAGCTTGCTGCCTTAATCCTCTTGCGCCTCCCCTCACTTCCTTTCCTCTGTCTCTAAGTCCCCTTCACCACTTGTAACCTTGTCCTCATTCTTCTTAGCTCATGGCTAGGGTCAATAGCATTCATTGAGCTTGTGAGGTTCCTGTTTGTGGCCTGGCCGAGGTCTTCTTAATTCCCCTTCCCCTTCCTCCTCCCCTCAGCCTCAGTCTCCTGAACCGTTTCCATGTCCAAGAGATCGAACCCTATTTCCCGCTATCCATCCTTTATGAAGCTCTGTCATCACAGTCTGCCACTCCCAAATGAGAGATCCCATACGGCATTTAAACTCATGCATCTGATTTTTTGCACTTAATGTATTTTTCTGGTGCATCCATTTTCCTGCGAATTTCTCAAAATTGCTCCTTCTCCACAGCTGAGCAACATTCTGTTACTCATAGATACTGCAGTTATTCATACATTTATCTGTGGATCGGCATGCAGGCTGCTTCTAGGACTTAGCTGTTATACACCATGCTGCTGGTGTTCCTATGTGTGTGCCACCCTCAGCTTGCCTCCCCCATGCCCTCAGCTTGGGGGAACTTTCATTTCTGTGTGCGCACCCCTCTTTCCCAAATACTTCCTCGGGGTGGTTTCTTTCTTCTAATATCAGCTCACTAGGCTTTGAAAACTTGGAGCATAGAAATCCCATGTCATGTAGGATTTCTCAGTACTATGTCCTGCTTAGACATTTTTGCACAAACGATGACTTGATAAAGCAAGGGTCCCTGTTCAGGTCAGTGAATGTTATTGCTTTCTTTTCAACCACTCAGCCATTTGTCTACCACTTTAAGGTCAATCCTATTAATGCAAGATGAGAAGAAAGCACAGCTGAAGAGCAGACAGTTACAGTGTGCTGGGGATCCAGGTAATTGGATAACTCATATTAAAGCTCTTCTCCAAAGCCCGCACTTGCAGGCTTTTGTTACAGCCCCACAGTCTTCTGAGCACGTAGAGTCGTACACGTTCTGACCCATGTAGGTACTGCGACCCCTGTTTTGCTGATGAGAGCCCTGACCATTGAAGAGGTTAAGCGATTTTGTCAGTCATTCCGACAGAAAACATAGGAAATAGCACTTCATCTAAATGATATGACCGTCCAGGTAACCCAGCAGACGAAAGCGCCTGCTTAGGCAAGCACAGGGGACCAGGGTTCGATCCCCATGCAGTGCCAGTCCCGCCTCCGGGGTGCGCTGAGACTGCGCATGAGACTGGGCATGGTGGTGCGCGCCTGCAATCCCAGCGCTTGGGAAGCAGAAAACAGCAGGATCACGATGAGTCTGATCTGTGCAGCCGCACCCCGCAGAACCTGTGCTAAATACATACACAACAAGAGAAAAAAATAAAATAAATAAAATGAGATCTGGTCAAAAATTGAAGTGGAATAGAAGTCCCAAGAATTTGTTGAGAAGTAACAGCCAGCGGAGGGAGGAGGACTGTCCAGGTAAGGGAGGGTTCAGGATTTAGTGCGCTGCAGCGGAGGGGTCGAGGAGTGAAAAGAAAAAGTAGAACGTGAAGAGCCACGAGGGCGGAGGTCTGGAGCAAACCGCTGCCTCTCCAGGCCTTGCCACCAGCCTGGCGGCGGGTCACCTGCGAGGCTTCCCCTCAAGCGTGTGGCCTCGCCTCTGCGTCCTGCAAGCAGCCTGCGCGTCCCTCGGATGAATGGAACAAGCAAACGTGGCATATGCAAGCAGCGGCGCACTACTCCGCCCTCCAGGATAAACTTGTCTCACCGGAAATGGGTGCCTTCAAAGGCCGTAACGGGAAGCGAAATAAATCAGCTCAAATGTTTAAATACTGCATGATTTCTCTCATAGGAGAAACACAAGGTATAACTAGAGAAAAAAAATAAAAGCTGGATGACAAAAAAACAAGGAGACAGATCCTTCTTGGATCAAGAAATGGAGGAAGGGGGAGGAAAAAGGGGCGACGCTGTGGGCACGAGCTCCCCGCAAGGAGTGTACACACTAGGTACTGACAACACGTTCTAATTTTTTTTTAAGCTGCCATTGATCCTCTTTTCCATGAGAACACTACAACAGGAACTTTGGTTCACATATAAGTGATGGAAGTGTGTAGCTACTTTACAGGATTCAGAAATGGCGATGCAGGGCACAAGCCGCCCTTGGGCAGGTGGACACAGAGACTGTCAACATCCGGGGCTACCCTGGTGCGCAGCTCGGTTCTGAGGGGTGTGAGGTTGTACATACATTTTACTTATTTTTTTTTCTTGTTTCAGAACTTTTGTTCGTTTATTTTTATTTATTTATTTATTGTTTTTATGGCCGGCTCAGCCCGCCCTGAGGGCAGGGCTGGCGCAGCATGTGGTGCCGGGGATCGAACCGCAGTCCCTGCAGCCGCTTAAGCTTTCCCAAGCAGGCACTTTAGACCACTGAGCCATTCTGCCAGGCCCCTTACCAACATTTTAGAGTCTTTTTCTTAGAAACCTGCTCTCCCCTCAGAGTCCATATGGGCCGAGTCGCTTTCCGAATTTGTCCTCCCTCTCTGAGAGCCTCCGCTGGCTCTGTTCAGCGATTATTTTGAACAATCATCAGAATATGAGAGAAATATTTCCTTGTGAGTCATATAATTCTATTTTAGTGCCTTGTAAGCAAGTTTGGACATGGAGCATGGAAATGAAAAACAGATGGGCTCAGAGACGCATGAGTGAGAAACTTTCTCTAGTGATCTAGAAGTTTACAGAACCTGCAAAATGGCTGAGAATTACTTTGTGCAAAAGTAGGCTTCCCGAGAAGCAGATCTAATTTCAACATCAACATTACTTAAAGTGTAAAAATATTTCACATTAATGCTGAGATTCTTGAACAAGAAGTCTTGATTCATAGTTAGGGTTTGGATAAACCAAAGAACAAGCTCATGATTACTGGAAATAAAATAACCAAAATAAAATTTAAAAAAGTAATTTTATAGGCTGTGAGTAAAGGAGTACCTGCATTTGTAAACTAAATATTTCTGGACATTCCATTTACAAGGCACAGCAGTTTGGAAGTCTAGGTTGTAATAAAAAAAATAATAATGACTGTAATTTTAAAAGTTTGTAATAAAATTTGTACTGTATGTTTATACAACTGAGCTTAGAAAGATATGAATATTGCAATGTGCTAGCAAGGGCCCATTGATGATTTATTTAAAAGAAAATTGACCCACCATATGGAACAAGTAGCATTTAGGATGTAACAGCTTTCCTCTTGTAACTTTATTTATTTATTTTGTTTGTTTATTTATTCATTTTCATGGCTGGCTCAGCCTGCCCTGAGGGCAGCGCTGGCGCAGCATGTGGTGCCGGGGATCGAACCGCGGTCCCTGCAGCCACTCAAGCTTTCCTAAGCAGGGGCCCTAGACCACTGAGCCATCCTGCAGGCCCCTCTTATATCTTTAAATATATATATATATATATATATACATATATATATATATATATATATATGTATATATATATATATATTCTTCCTAAATTATTCAACTAGAAATGGACTCAATTACTCCCAAATGGTTTCAAATACTACATGGAAGATGATTTGTTCAATATGCTGAATCTTTT
Organism: Myocastor coypus; assembly: GCA_004027025.1. Taxonomy (NCBI): domain Eukaryota; kingdom Metazoa; phylum Chordata; class Mammalia; order Rodentia; family Myocastoridae; genus Myocastor; species Myocastor coypus. The sequence continues at coordinate 58,676 of PVJA010000499.1, forward strand.
ACAAATATTGCTTGCTTTTTAAATGGTATGTTTATATTTTCCCATCCAGAATTTAAAAGATATAAGTGCGCAAGAACTCAGTGTATTCTTAGCAGCAATCTATGGTGAGCCTGTAATTTTTATTCTTAGCATATTATAGAAATTTCTGTAAGTGTGTTGCTATTGTGACCAGAATTAGCCTTGTGACATCACCATTGTGTTCAGACTAGCTAGAGGTCAAATATATACACTTCAACAACAGAAGTGTATTTCCAAATGATGGCAACATTCTGACCTATAGCTTCACAGTTTATAAACAAAAACAATCAGCTTAAACAGAATGTAATTTTAATACTATCCATCAAATTCCTACCCTGTATTGTCCTGCTTAATCTTCACTAATCCACATGCATTTGAAAACTTTTTCCTCTAATTTTCTTTCCATTCAGTCTTTCCTTATGAAAATTAATGTAGTAAAACTTGATTAAGATAGCACATTATTTTGCACGAAGAGAAAGAGAAACATAGGTTGGTTATGGTAAACCTCTCTTTGAGTAAATAAATATTTACCAATGAATATAATACATATAAACACTAGTTATGTATAAATATGTACTACTTACTCATAAATGAACTAATAATATGTACAGATATATTAATTATTTATAAATGTAGAGGAACTAATGGAAGTTTTATAGTCACATCTGTAAACCTCATCCTGGTTTAACAATTTTATAAAGTATTCAGTGGCTAAGTGCAAAACCTTTTGGGATTATCGATCAGTTTAAGCATGTCCCTTGAGATGTCCCTATGCCTCTATCAGTGCTTTCTCCTGAGCATCCATTGCCTGTGAATTTATGTTTTCATGACAAAGACACAGTGGTTTGAAAACTCATGTGGACGTTTACCACAGTTTCGCAGTGCATTCATTCTTGGAATTCGTACTCCTCACTCAAATGCATCCCGATGTCACCAGTGCCACAGTTGGCATCTGGCCTCTTGCCCTTAGGGTGCCCCCTGCAAGCTGGAGGTCAGGGCTCCTGCTGCTCAGACCTGCAGACTTGGCTATGTAGAGATGCTGTGGTGCTTCAAAATTTATGATTGCCTTTGTAATGACCAAGTCAGGGGGTTTTGAACGCCTTCCGTCGATAACTAAGCATAATACAAGAAAGTAAAGGGGAAGCACCATTTTCATCAAACAGTTTCCCAAGGTTGTGACATAAAATTTATAGAGAATCCATGTTAACCAACATTCCTAAATTCATACTAATTTTTAAATTAACATAATTGTGTTTACTGTGTAGATTCCAATTAATCTTGTGTAACTACAAATACTCACGCATTGTGCTTTTGATTTTTTTTTCTCTTTTTCTCTTGGTACTCAACATGCATCCCAGAAGTGCAGTAGCACTGAACTATATCTAATTATTAAATACATGCTTAACATTGACTTGATGGCTACATAAATTTGGAAAATGTGCCAAACATAAACTAAAAATTATACATAAGTTAGCAGAGTCCTATGAAGATGCTGCAATATTTATGAGGCCATGGGATGACTTGAAGATACTTTAGCTAATTTTTTTAAATCTGCCTAAATAAATCTCTTAATATCACATACTGATAAACATTTCTTCACATGAAGAATGGTGCTATGCAATTTCATAGTTCTCTATATGGATTATAATTTAATGTACTATCCCAATATTTTATATGCAGACTGAGTTCATATTATAAATACCACTATAATGAGATATGCAAATGTAATTAACACTAGCTAGCTTAGCACTCTTCTAATCACAGGTGAACATAAAAACTCATTTAATTATCCAAAAAACCCAACAAACACAATTTTCCTTATTTTACAGATGAGTAAATCTGATATTAAGATCACAGAGATAAAAACTGCAAGAATAAAATTTTAATTAATTTAATTTCTCATGGAAGACTACCTAACATTGTATCATACCATGTTTCTAAAAGCTTCACTGTCAATTTTACAATGTCTTTTTCCTTAAAAGAAATTCCTAGAAGTCCAATTTTTGGAACACGCTGTAAGAAAAGTTAGTTTTTAAAGAATTTACTATACTGGAAATGATATTTCCTTAACATCATTCCAATTTTCAAGCTCATAAGAAAGTCATAAAAATTGCTTTTCCAACCTCACTCATAAAATTTGCTAATTCTCCATTTTAAAATAACCCAAACTTTGAAAAGAAAGGGTGCATGACATTATTTTCATCTTTCAATTTTCAGTCACAATGACTTCCTTGAAATGTTTAATTATACTTTGAATTTTACCCTAATACTTCCTTCCTGGTCTAGGTTCTTGGTCAGCAAGTGCGTATTTTCTTTATAATATGATGAAAGTTTTTTGCATTAAAGAAATATATCTCCCACCAGGTTTGTAATAGTTTTCCTTGACTGTCCTTGTCATAATAACAAATTTTAAATATTTATAATAATAATTTTATTTTTAAACAAATGACACATTTTGCAGGTGATTTTAGAATACTTAAAGGGAAAGTATGTTTTGTAGTAGCTGAATCTATAATGGTTAATGTTAATGATATGTATTTCAAATCACACACATGTTTTAAAAATCTACAATTATATGTTTTCCTGCTTAGGCAGATGAAGAGACCAGGGTTCAGTCCCCCGCGTGCAGTGCCAGCCCCACCCAGGGAATGCTGAGATAGCAACTGAGACTGGGCGAGCACCTGTAATCCCAGTGCTTGGGAGGCTGGAAACAGGAGGATTACTACTAGGCCAGTTTATGTAGTGAGGCCCTGTAGGCCCTGTACTAAATACATAATAAATAAATAAATAAATAAATAAATAAATAAATAAATAAATAAATAAATAATATATTTTCACAACTATGCTTTTTATGACATTGTCATCTGTACACATTTAGTTGCATATTTAATAGTCAAAAAATATGCTTTCCAAGAACATGTGAAAGTTACTCATTATTATTATTATTATTATTATTATTATTATTATTGTGCAGAGGATTGAACTCAGGGCCTTGCACATAGTAGGCAAATATTTTACCATTAAACTATATTTCCAGTCCAGAGGCTAATTTTTTTACATTAAAGTTACTAGAAATGTTAGTAAAAAGATCAACATGATTTTAAATAACTTTCTACAGAGAAAAGGAATGCAGATTTAGTTTTAGAGATGCACTAGAGTCTCAATAAAATTCTTACATTTCATTTTCATTACATCACATTTCCCAGTTGGAATAGAACTGGTAGAATTGCTCAAACTCGGGCAGTTATTCCTGTACCAAAAATATGATGTTTTTTTCTGAAAGTCCTCTATAAAGACGAAATGATAATGAAAAATGGAAGTGACTGAGTTTTATTTTAGAGAAAAATGACATTTAACGGTGTTTAATACAATTTTGAAGCACAATTTTGAAAAATTATAAAACTCAACAATCATATGCAAATGTGAAATTCCTGTATATGCTTGACATAGGGTGTGTGTAGAATTAATGACATTTCTGAATCTTTTTTGAAATAATGTTTCAATTGGCAGTTTCTATTCTCTCCATGTTATTAAAGATCATATAACACATTTTCTTTTTTCTTACTAGTATACTTATGTTTACACTTCTATATTAAACCAATAGTTGCTAGTTGCTTCCAGTTTTCTATCTGACAGGATTCGGTTCTCAGTACTCCACACAATTACTGTTTCTACCAGCTCAGTGTAATTTCTATAGCTCTGAGCTCTGTACACTGGCTTTTTGACTGGTTTGCCATGAAATGATGTGTGTGCTTGTGTGTGTGCATGCGCATGTGTGTGTGTGTGTGTCTGTGCATGCACATAAGGTACTGAATGTGCTGAACTTCTTTGACACACACAGTCATCTCTCTGCTGCTCTTGTGCTTGAAGAAAATTTGCTAAGGAAAACTCAACAAAATTTTCTGTTTCCTGACTGTTGAAGTTCTGTGGCCGTCTTGCTGGATGGAACGCATTTCCGGGGGCAGCCGGAGGCCTCTCCCTTCCATTTCACCACCAATTACAAGTGACAGTAAGCCCAGAAATGCCTACTGTTGTGTGCCACTCTTCTCCGGTAAATACTAAGTTTCATAAACCCACAAATGCCAGTATTTTGTTCATTTAAAGCTTTTAGTACATATCTGAATTATAATTCATACTCTGTTAACTCTTTTTTCTTCCAAGTCACCAATCATGTGGGGCCCAGATGTCCTTTATTAGCATTGTTTAATGTGTATAATGTTTTCATTGGTTGGTATTTTTCTTTCGCTATATGTTTTAGATCAAACCTATGCAAGAACTTCTGGCATCCCTTACAGAACTGTTTTCCTTCTTTCTTTCCCTTTCTTTCTTTCTTTCTTTCTTTCTTTCTTTCTTTCTTTCTTTCTTTCTTTCTTTCTTTCTTTCTTCTTTCTTTCTCTCTTTCTTCTTCTTCTTCTTCTTCTTCTTCTTCTTCTTCTTCTTCCTTCCTTCCTTCCTTTCTTTCTTTCATTCTTTCTTTGTGATACCTTTAACACTTTTAATTCATTTTCATATCTTTCCCTGGGTTTTGTTCTCAAGCTTTTCATTTCTTTTAGTTATGACTTTCTCCTTTTTCACTTGTATTTCGACGTCATTAAAAAAAAAAGGAGTGAGCTTATTTTCCAGAGCATGCAATTGTTGTGAAACAGTGGATCTTGGAGCAGTTGGTTCCAGATTCTTGATCAGCAAATTAGGCAGGATGTTTAACAGTAACAAGGGAAAGATTATTAAGCATTCAAGAACGAAAAGTGAACTCCCTAGGGTGGGAGTGACCCAGTAAAAAGAACTTACAGTCCCAACAGCCGCAGATCCTGAGTCTTTGAAGGGGCTGAGACGATGGAAGGCCCAATGTTGGATCGATGAGAGTTATGATTCAAGAGGCTATGTGAATTGCACAGAGCCCTCATTGGAGGAGAAATCCTAGCGCATACTATGTTGTAGAGGCCATGTCATGGTGTGAAAGCCTGGCAGACTGAGGGGTGGAGTCAAAACTACAGTGTAAATGAGATTAGACACAGGCCTGGTCATGTACTTTTGCTTTTGTGGAGTCCGATGGCCTTTATCTGTTGGTTTCCTGGTGTTTGATGGTTATCTATAATCTGCCTGATTTCTGGATTCTTGCTCCATGGTTACCTGGTGTTTTCTACTCTTTGCTTACCTCCTTCTTTCTACTCCTCTTCTTCCTGTTTCCGTTCTTTTAAATCTTACGACAATTTATCACACAACCCTCTCTTTTGCCCTTCAGGGCCTTAGGGCTCATAGAAATTCTTATTTAGTGCTGTTTCTGTTTCGTGATCTGGATAGCCATCCTCCACATTTGTTTCGTTCTTTAAAATCTATTTGATCCAGGAAATGAAGCCTTAAAGAAAAAGATCAGTATAAGATTGATTTTTTTAAGTTAGCTTCTTTCCTTACTGGGAACTGGAAACTCAGTTTCTTTTTGTACAACCCGAAGAAAATCTGGGACCAATAAGGAAATGAATTAACTATTTTTGAAGAAAATGTGGCTGTGTTGTTTTTCATTCCGGCCATAGCTCTGGGGAAAACAGTGACTTTGGAAATGACGTACATGGATAAAGTTTAGAGGTCCCTGTATGAACTCTCAACAGTTAAACTTTTTGATATTACACATGAATTCTAAATCCAATTAGCTTTATCTACCAAAAGTTATTCTTACATTACACAGATGAAGCTTCCCTGTGTGATATCACCATTTCTGTTTAGCCTAACTCTGAAGACAATAGAATGGCAAGACAAGCAAAAGAAGTAAAAGGGTTGGGGACAGAGAAGGAAGCAGTTAAATCGCCAGCATGTGTTGGTAACATGAAACTTTACATAGAATACCCATGGAAATGGCTGTGTGTGTGTGTGTGTGTGTGTGTGTGTGTGTGTGTGTGTGTGTGTGTGCAATCTATTAGATTGGGAATAGATTTTTGTTAATCAATATTAAAAAATACCTGCCATAAAAATTACACCGAGGTGACAAAAAAATCCACCAGAAGATTCGTAAAATAATATCCAAATTTGGCAGTATAGCAGGATACAAAGTCAACCCTCAAAAATTAAGAGCATTATTATACATCAGTAACAAACTCACTGAGAAACAATACTGTTCACAATCACACCGAGATAAATAAAATGTTTAGGAATTAACCTACCCAAGGAACTCAATATATATCTATAATGAGAAAAGGAGATCAAAAAGAGTATCAGAAAATTGAAATGTATGCCCCATTATTGAATAGGCTGAATTAATATATTAAAAATTGTCATACTTCCAAAACAGTTATGTAGATTTAGTGCACTCTCAATCAAAACACAGTGACTTTTTTTGTGCAAATGAAGAAAGCAATCCTGAAATTTGTGGGGAAGTAGAGGGTAGCAGTTCATGGTGGCAGCAAAGAGCAGAGAGCACAATGAAGGAGCAGCAGCAACCATGACTACAGAGGCAACAGTGAGCAAGTCTGTCTCTCTGGCTCTCTTATGCTTCATTCAGACTGTCTGCCCCAGGCTAGGAGTAGGAGTCTAAACATTACAACAGAATCACTTAGTCTTCTGGAAGACAAAGTTGGTGAAAAATATAATTGTAAGCAAAGATTTTTATGAACAAATCCCCAGATACACAAGAAATAACGCTAAGAATCAAGAAATGGAGCCACATCAAATTAGAGCTTCTGCATTGCACGTGAAATCACCAACAGAGGAGTGAAGAAGCAATCTAAACAATGGGAAAATATTTTGTCACCTCCTCCTCAGACAAAGGACTGATGCATAGACTACAGAAAAAGCTGAAAAATAATTAGACTCCTCAAACCTAAGGACAATGAAAATTGGGCTCCTGAAATGAATAAAACCTTCTCAGAAGAAGAAATATAACTGGACAATAAATACATGGAAGAAAGTTCAACATCACTGGCTATTTGAGAAGTACAAATTAAAACCACAGTGATTTTCCACGTCACTCTCGAGGGAATGGCTGTCACCAACACATCAAGCAATAACAAATGCTGGGGAGAGGGAGGGGATAAAGCAGCCCTTCTCCACTGTTGGTGCAACTGAGATCAACAAACAATCCTTGTACTTGGAGAAGTTGTATTTGGTTAGCATTCAGTGTTCATTGTTGATTTAAAGAAATATCAGCTTGAAACAAAAATGTGGAAAATGTATTGATAATGAATGCAGGGTATAGTTCAGTACTTTTAGAGGTGTACTCTTCTTCCAGGTTAATAACAGGCATGAAAACACAATATCTCTGCAAAGGAGCATAGTCTCAGTGGCACTTTTATTGTATATTTATTTGCTTGGGGAAAGTGAAGTTTCATATAGGTTTGGGTTGAATTTAGGGTGGGTACAGAAATCTTTTTTGGATAGTATTCTAATTTCTTTTGACAGTAATTCTGTAGCAGTTTCATTTGACAGAACTGCAACTTAGAGTTTTAAAGTTCACAAAAAAAAATCTTTCTCATAATAGCATTTTATTAATGTTAAAGCATGGTCATCCCATAGTTTTACATAGAATACATGATTATTCAATAATTACACTATCAATGTACACACTCAAATGGTTTATAATACATAAATTCTTATAATATCTTACATTGATATTTTATTTCATTCATTTATTTTTTGACAATTTTTGTTTTTTTATTTTCTTAAGGCAAACAGTGAAACCTTGGAGAGTAAGCTATTGCATTTAATTCTAACACTATGTCTTAATTAAGGTACAGGTAATATTTTCATTTATTTTAAAAATGAGTTACCTCATACACTGTCATGAAAATAAAAGGAAAAGTCTCAAATTTGAGACATTTTCTGCAGAGACAAATAGTGAAGAATTCTCTGTGATTGACGTATTCCCTTCAGGCACAAGCTGCCAGCCACCCTCCTCCTCCCTTGGTTCCTGGGCTCTTCTCCTACCCAGGAACTTACCCACTCGAGTGGACAGACAGCAAGTGAGGAGGGCCAGGTGCTCTCTCTGCCTCACTGTACTCTGCATGCTCTCTTCCTTGCATTCCTGTGACTTATAGATGTGTGTGGCACAGTGACTGAGCAGATGCCCACGGAAATTTCCCAGAGATGTGAGAGACCCTGACTTCACCTCACTGGGTGGCCTTGTCAAGTTCCTTGATGCTTTCTGTCGGCCTTCTTCATCTGTTTTGTCAATTAGGGTCATGACGGTACTTACTCATGGGATTTCTGTGAGAAATATGTATGATAAAGGCAAAATCCAGAAGGACCTGTTTGAAACATGCTGTAGCCTTTATTATTGCTCTTTATAATTTTTAAAGTGCAAACAATTTGGTAAACACTGATGCTTTTCTCACTATTTGGTTTAAGATTTTGCTGTAGTTTACAGTTTAAGCCAACGGTGATCATTCTGTTTCTTTGGTCAATAGCTTGTTGAAATTTTAATAAATTAATACATACTCCAGGGGATAAAGCTATAATCCCATACTGACCAATAAAACACAAATGGGAGTTCACTAGTCCTCTTCAGTTTCTTTCTTTTTAAGTTTTTCTCACTTGAGAGAAGTTGTTTTCCCTATAGATAGCATAAAATATGAATGTGAGGCTGTAGCACTGCCAATCATCTTACTATAAGCTGAAAATGAAGCCAACATATACACACATGAACACACATGTACACACACTTTATACACACAGGCAAACAGAAAGAGCTTAAAGAATCAGAGCAAAATTGAGCAGGACATGCTGAATTTATCCAGTTCTGTACCGGCATACTGCTAAACTTCTGAATATATTATCAACAGATTTTAATAAGCCATGTTTGGCCTATGTTTTCTCTTTTTCATTCATAAAGAAACTACCAGGGCTGGTGAGATGTTTTAGCAGTCTAAGGCCACTGCTTAGTCAAGCTTAGGCAACCACAGGGACCATGGTTTGATCCACGGCACCACATGGTGTGCCAACCCCACCCACAGGGCAGGTTGAGCCAGCCATAATAAAAAGAAAGAAAGAAAGAAAGAAAGAAAGAAAGAGGAAAAGAAACTACCATGTATTTTCTTCTCAAATATAAATACACAGTTTTATAAATGTATGCATGCATATATTGATCAGGACAATTTTACTTGCATCAAATATAAACAGGATAATGCTTTGTGAACAACAAAAGGATTCCTTTGCAGCTAAAAACCTGCCCCTAAATCAATAAGAATCTTGTCATGTGGTACGGACTCTAGGTCTATTTCCTTTCTTTGGTCCTTTTCCTGTCTCAGGTACTTACCCCTTTATAACAAATTAAGTGGAAATTCAAGATAGAACAGCTTTCCTTCAGGAAAAAAATATATGCTCCTAGGTGAGTGTTGAATATCTAAAAGAAAGAAATTTCAATTAGATTTAAACAAGTATAAAAATGTCAACTAGAATGACTGTACGTCCTCTGTATAGCTAGTAGAGGTAAAGGCATTGCTGAACACTGCCTGCCTACTGTGTGCTAATCATATTAGTCACTCTTGAGAGCAAGAGCTATTACTCATTTTATTTTCATAGTTACCTCTCAGCTAAATGCTATTATCATGTTTATTCCCAGGGGGACTAATTGGTAGGCTGCAGAGAGGTTAGGTGATTTACCTTAAGTAAGTTGTCACTCTTCAATCTTGATTGAGCCAGAGTTTAAGGCCAAATGTAAATTTCAGGAATAACAACTACATATTCTGCCTTTCCGAATCATTATCACATGAAATTTAATTCAAACTTATTCAATCTTTTACTGATTCCCAGTGATCACATATCATTATGAGTGTGTCCATCAAAATCTAAGGTTATGATCTAATATTTTTGTTGTTATTGTTTTGATCTTTCTGAGACAAGGTCTTACTTTGCAGTCAGGCTGGCTTGAGCTCCGTTTGTAGCCCAGCTAGCAATAATCCTCAGGCCTCAGCTTCCCGAGCACTGGGATTACAGGTATGCACCACCACCCTTGGCAATGCAATACATTCTTCACAGGTTCATGGAACATAGTGAACATTTGCCCTGACAAAGGAGGTGAATAAAAAAAAAAAATTAATCCCATGTTGAGTTGTAATTTTGCTTTTCTAATAATACCTTACATTTGAATTTGTTTTCATTGTGATTTAGACAGAAAATAATTCTTAGAAATTTCCACTGGAAAAGAATAGCTTATTTATTTATTTATTTATTTATTTATTTATTTATTTATTTGGAACAGAGTCTCACTACATAGCTCAGACTCACAGGGATTCTCCTGTCTCAGCCTCCCCAGCACTGGAATTATGAGTGTGCCCCACCATGCCTGGTTTTGGTGGCTTGCTCAGCATGGGGTCAGCACCACATGAGGTACTGGTGATCAAACCCAGGTCCTTATGCTAACTTAGACCACTGAACTACCTCTCCTGTCCCAAGAACAGCTTATTAATCATGATATACCTGAGTCCAGGATCTGGTTGTGTTTTTTTTCTCCCACTCAACTAATAAAGCAATAGTTAAAAAATCTGTGTAATTTCATAACCAAGAAAGCCATATGTCGTTTAAGCAGAAATTTAAAAAATGAAAATAAACACACATCTGGCTTAGTTTATTTAGTAAATATAACCTTACAAGTTAGTTTGCTGTCATGAGTTTAAGACTAATTTTAAAAATAATTCATTCTTGTATAATAAAATTTTCAACAGTCAAATCATATTACCTTGATGATCCAAAGAAGTAATCAGCACATTACTAAAAGATTGTTTACTTGACAGTCATAACTGATAGAAACAAATAAATAAAATTTAAAAAATACAACCTAAGTCAAAGTACAAAGGAGTTCTAGAAGGTGAGCATCAGTTCTAGATATCAAGATACAAACTTATCAAAATCTTGGAATCAAATTTACAAAACCTTTAGATCAAAATATTTACAATTAAAGTGATACAAAAGAGTGACTTGACCTTCAGAGAATCTGGCCACCTCTTCTAAAGTCATTTTCATCAGAATCTACCCTTTTTCACAGAGCACATGTAGGGGAGGAATAGCCCAGATGTACAGGTAGCTCTCTGATCTGGGAATGTTTAATGCACACACTGAAATGTGATGAAAGCCTACTGTGATATAGGCATACCACTCCACATAAGTTTTGGAAAAAGAGCTACAGAAATAACACATGTAAGGCTATAAGTTATAAATGCATAATCACTTATCAAAACAATTTTGTATGTTTTTATTATAAGATTGCTCTCAGATATTGCTTACTCAACATTTATATTTTTTCCACTCTTTCCACCAAGTCATTGTTGGTAACTATTGATTCACAAAGCCATTAATATAAGTACAATAATGTAGTATTTGATTACTACCAAGCACAAAGACAGAGAGATAAATATAGCAATGGGTTTTGGCCAACAAGTGTAAAGAAACCATCATTTATTTATCACTATGCATCTAAATTACTGGGCTCTGGTCCTTGTTGGATTGTCTATCCCAACAATGAAAGAATGAGTCAAAGTTTTCATCTAACCCCTAAATTATTATGTTGTTTTTGGAGAATAACTAAGGGTCTTTGCTTAGTCATGTAATTGTACAGTATAAGTAAAGGAGCAAGAAAGTTTTAATATCCACTTCCAAATGTTGTTGGGTTGAGTTTCCAAGCTAAAGTATACAGACTCTCTGTCTACCACTTATTTCTTCCATAAGAAAATTCATTTTTCTATTCTGCTGTTAATTAGAATTTTGAAGAACCCACAAGAACTTGACAAATGTCTTATATGAAGATGCCAAGGAGCAAAAAAAATACATGACAGTGGTCTCTTTCCAGAGTAAATGTCTCTGGAAAGAGAGATATTACTGTAGCATTTAAGAAAAAGTAGTCCTTAGGTTGCAGTTTGTACTTAAATTAAATCTTGTATATCACTACATATTTCCACAGAATTCACAATTGCCTTCAACTTTGGGAATTCAACTTCATTCAGAGACACACTTAAAAAATTAGAAACCTGGAACAATTTCCTAGGTAAGATTCATCTAAATCATCATTTCCTGTAAGTACAGTAATGCTGTGTGTGTGTATGTGTTGTGGGGGGGGGGTGTATTATGCTCCTAGCACACCTAACAACCAGCTTGTGCAAAAAGGGTGTTGTTAGGATAACTGAAGACTGAAGAAATTAGAAGACACAACTCTAGTTTGCTATGTTTTGTTCTCATCTGTTTTTAACTTTTTGTAGAAATTTACATTAAATTATGCATTAAAATTAATGTTTTATGGGCCGACGTAATAGCTCAGTGGACTAGGTGCCTGCTTAGGCAAGCACAGGGACCAAGGTTGTTCCAAGTCGGCCTGTCCCCAGATTCCCTGGCTTACCACTGAGACCAGAAGTGGTGGGGCACACCTGTAATCCCAGCACAAGAGTGGCTGAAAGCAGGAGGATCACTATGAGTCCGAGCTGCATAGTGAGACTCTGTAACAAACATATGGAAAAATTTTAATTTTAACATTAATAATTAATATTTTTAAGTTAACATTAAAACATTTTTACAGTTCATGTTCCAAATTAATCTAAAATTATCTGACCTAGAATATGTTCATCATTTTATATAATTTATACATTATGTCTGAATAGTCCTTAAACTAATAGCAGAAATTGGAGAGCTCACCTCAGCTAGTTACAAATTCAGACAGGATCTTCACTACCCCAGGAAGCATCATACAGTAAGAATGGGTCTCATATCTTTAGTTTTCTAGAAAACACTTTAGAAATTGACTTAGAAATTTTCTTTCTTTCTCTTTCTTTCTTTCTTTCTTTCTTTCTTTCTTTCTTTCTTTCTTTCTTTCTTTCTCTCTTTCTTTCTTTCTTTTTTTTCAGAACTGGACTGAACTCAGGCCCTTGCACTTGCCAGGCAAGCACTTATTCTACTGAGCTATCTTCCCAGCCCCTGACTTAGAAATTTTCAACAAGATTTAGGAAGATGATTATTTTGCCTCAGTATGGCTTAGATTCCATAAACTCTCAATTTTTTTTTTAAAAAGTTTAATTTCTTTCTTTCGGTTTTTTTTTTTTTTTTTTTTTGAGGGGGTTATCAGGGATTGAACTCAGGACCCTGTACTTGCCAGACAAGCATTTATTCTACTGAGCTATCTCCCTGGCGAAACTCGATAATTTCTATGCTGTGAAAATGACTATCACTTCATTATTTGGTTTTTCATCTGTAATTATGATTGGGTTAAAGTTTAAACTCCATCTTGCCCTACTATTTTGTCATCTTACTAATCAATATCATTTTTGCTCAGTAACTCATTTATGAATTGACCAAACATTGTTGAAATGTTTGTAAGTAAGATCATTTTTAAAAATATATATTAATTATCACATGGATATTCTGGCTTACCAGACATCAATACTCTTTTTAATATTTGAAGACAATGAACACTTAAAACAAACAAAAACAACTCTTAAAGCTGAAATGAGATTGTATTGGTCAGGGTTTTACTTAGAGGAACAGAACAGATATAAGGAATGGATATTAACACAAAATATACAATCTATGAGAAATTATAAGGTTGGCTTATAATAGTCAGTCACAGAGTCAGATGAGAAAGCATACAGAGGGTGTCTGCACACTCTGGACTGAAGGATTCAGTCCCGTGGTCTGGACTTCACTGCAGTACTCCATGTCAATCTTCTATCTGTAGGCTGATGGGTCTGTGATGGAAGACTGAAGTGTCTGTAATGGAGGCTGAAGGGTCTGCGCTGCAAACCAGATGATGAAGCCCAGACTGAATGCAAAGACGGAAGCTTCTCCGACGAAGTGAAGCCTTGACTCCTTCGTCAGCCCTTTAAAAAGTCTCTTTGTGCTCAGTCATTCTGACGTGGGCCCATTGCGCCCTAGGGTGGAACCAATCATACCCCAGGATGGGACCTTGATCCCGCTCTAGGGAGAAAGCCAATCATATCCTAGGCAGGCCCTGGTCACACTCCAGGGAGGAACCAATTGTACCCCAGAGTGGGGCTCCCACCGACAAGGAAGCAGGCCGCTGAGTCATTCAGCCAAGTTGACACATTGTATCAACCACTACAGAGATTTCTTACTTAAAGTAAATGAGAAGTGACTTTATATGCACTCATAACTCCCAAAATGGAAATCTTAACTTTAACAATCGCCACTGTATTCATTTATCTATTTCAAGGTCCTGAAATTATCTTCACCATACAGCCCATACACACTTGATGATGAGTAGAAAATATAGCCAGTCATTTAGATTGTCCCTTCTCTACAGTCCAATAGTCAGGTCCTTGGAAATAATCTAGTGGCTGACTGATTTCTGTCTGCACGACATTCCAGAAATCACTGGTCCCCACTCCCCGACCATGACTGGTGCCAGCCCGTGACTTGTTAGAGAACGCGTCACACAGCAAGGAGTGAGTAAGGGGTGAGTGAGCGAAGCTTCCTCCGAGTTTACTGCTACTGTTCAATGCTCACGTCACTACTGGGCTCTGACTCCTGTCCAATCGGTGGTGGCATTAAATTCTCATAGGAGCGCGAACTCAGCTATGAACTGTGCAAAAGAAGGATTTGGTTTAGGGGCTCCTTTACTTCATCAGAAACCCCTCTCCCTCTTTTGCACTTCTCACCCCTGCTTTGTATAGAACCATATTTAGCGCCGAAGAAGTCGGGGACTGTGGGCATACTCCTAAAATGCTGAAGCTCTTTGCATTAGAAAAGACGAGCAATGAGGGTGATTGAGCTCCAGATTCCACACTTCTCATGCTTTTGGTAAGCAGGACAAAGCTGAAAGCGGTGGAAGAGTTGGGCAGTGCTCTCCTGGCAGACCTGTGCCTGGCGTTCCTGATATATTTCACGTCAAAATATTTGCATGCTTTACTGACACGTGATTTTATCTTGAGAAGGTTTGCTTTTATTTTCAGATTTTAATGAAGATCCCTCAAGGATTACCCATAAATGTGCAGGTTTAAAAGCAGTCATAACTGATCTCCTTAATTCCTTGGATTTATGACATGGAAAAAACACGAAGCCAACGCATGGGACTAGCAGGAATTCCTTCAAAGTATTACCCACTTATTCCAAAATGAGCACTACCAGTTCTTAGACCCTGAACAAATCAAACGCTGGATGTGATCCATACACTTATTTCTTTCTTACTATCACAACTATCCATACTTTCAACTTATTTCTATACTGGGTTTAGAAACTAAAACACAAAGAGCCAAATCTATTTTGCAATTAATATCTCTTTTTATTTTATTTTATTTATTTTTTTTTTTTTGGCTTTTTTGAGACAGGGTCTCACTATGCAGTTCAGGCTGGCCTTGAGCTCACTTTTGTAGTCCAGGCTGGTCTCGAACTCACAGCGATCCTCCTGCCTCAGTCTCCCAACTGCTGAGATTACAGGCATGCACCACCACACCCAGCTTTATTTTGCAATTAAATACATACTTCATAGATGCAAACAATTTCAACTCCTAAAGTATATTGTGGAAATACACTTTTACCTAGTGAATTATACACAGGAATAAGTTTAATGCAGATTTGACAAATTGTTCCCATAATTGTACATGCAAGGTTATTTACGCCCAAGACTTGAGATGATTGCTCTAATATTAATAATAAAATTATGTTAACTAAGTAATAAGAACAATGTTAAGAAATTCATACCATAGGACATGACACACTGGAGACTTTGTAACTGGTCTTCAATACAAAAGGAAGTCATTAAGTCATTCTAATTTGGAAAACTATCAGAGATTTTGGAAAATGTCTGGCTGTGGTTATATTTAAAACTAAAAAAAATAATAGGATAATTTCAGTGGAAAAAGAGCAGGTCAATGAATTTAGGACAACTTCATTTGCAAGACACTTTGTTAAAAGGAATATGTAAGCCCG
>PVJA010000499.1:74645-116053 GCA_004027025.1 Myocastor coypus
AAAAAAAAAAAAAAAAAAAAAAAAAAAAAAAAAAAAAAAAAAAAAAAAAAAAAAAAAAAAAAAAAAAAAAAAAAAAAAAAAAAAAAAAAAAAAAAAAAGATGGGTGAAAAATTGCTTTGGATAGGTTGTTAGGAAAACTATTTTTGATAAGCTGACATCTGAACTGTAGCATAAATAATAAGAGAACAGGTATAACACTATGAACATTTTTCCATGAGAAGCAAATTACTGGGGGCCAGTGAGACAGCTCAGCAGTCTAAAGCACCTGCTTAGGCAAGCTTAGGCAATGGCAGGGACCACAGTTCGATCCCCGGCACCACATGCTGTTCTAGCCTTACCCTCAGGACAGGCTAAGCAGACTGTAATATAAATAAATAAATAAATGAAAGCAAATTACTGATGTAAGTATCATAGAGAAGGTAGGAGCCCAGCTTATTCGGTAAGCTGAAGAAAAACTGTCATGACTGGGACCATTGAAAATGATTGACAGCACATGAAGTAGAAACAGAAATGCAACAGAGATAGGCTTTGTCTTCTAAGTGTAAAATTTAGTCATATTTTAAGTGCAGTGAGAAACACTTAAATTTTACTGTATCTCAGGGCCTTTATAAAGCAGAGACAACACATGCATCATGAAGTTTTTGTGAAGATTAAATTAGCTAAATTAAATGGACATACAATAGTACTCAGCACAAGGAACTAGTGCACAATTATTATTGTATGATTGCTGTTCATAATAATAACTTATTGAATGCCTTAAGTGTGCGTATCAATCAGTATTTGAGAAAGAAACCAAAGGAAAGTCCAGGCAGGAGATACTTAGGTTTTGGGAAATTCACTCAGCCACATTCTCAAACATAAAGCAGAGCAAAATATGGAAACTATTAGTTAATTTCTAAAAATACATATATATGGGGTGGGGAGATAGCTCAGTGGTCTAAGAGCCTGCCTGGCAGGCACAGGGACCTGGCCTAAACCCCCAGCACTGCATGCCAGGCCAGTCACTGAAACTGGGCATGGTGGTGCATGTCTATAAACCTGGTGCTTGGAAGGCTGAGACAGGAGGATCACTATGAGTCTAAGCTTGTACCAAAACCTTGTGTTAAATAAAGAAAATACTGGGAAAAAAAAAAAAAAAAACTTCAGGGCTAGCCAGAGAGCTCATTGGGCTAAAGCATCTGCTTAGGTAGAACATGGCAGCCAGGGTTCAATCCCCAGTGTGCTGTGCCAGCCCTGCTCCCAGAGTGCACCAGCCCTGGGGTACGCTGAGACAGCAATTAAGAAGGAAGGTGCAGTGGCATGCGTGTAATCCCAGTAGTTGGGAGGCTGAAAATAGATCATTACACAATCTGTGTAGTGAGACCCTGTACACCCTGTACTGAAATACTAAATAAATAAATAAATAAAATTAAAGAAAGCAAAAGCTACCCAGTAACTATCTTATTAAGGTACAGAGTGGTATGTCAAAATAATCTATTGTTCAATTCACAAGTACACAGAAATTTTCTACCTCATTTTTTTTTTTAAACTGAGAGTAAGATTTGCTGCAGGCTTAAAAGTCTCTGCAACCTTGGCTCCAGGTGCAGTGGCACACACCTATAATTCTGGCACTTGGGAGACAGAGGCAAGAGGATCACCTCGAGTTCAAGCCCAGCCTGGACTACACAGGGAGGTCAAGGCCAGCCTGGACTACACAGAAAGAAAAAAGCTAATTAACACAGTTAAGGTCCCTACCATTTTTGAGGTGTTTGCTTTTTATTTAAAAAGCAGAAAGAAGGAGTTTCTCCACTCATGAGCATAAATTTAATGTGACTAAAATCACTTCCATATAAATTATAGGTATTAAATATAAAGAAACAGTGCTCCTTCAACACAAGGGATTACTATCTTATAATAGCAACACAAAAGCTTATTTTTTTTAAAGTTGAGAATAAAAATTATTCTGTGCTATACTTCCACTTAAAATGGTATTAAAACACTACTTTATATTATAAAGTAGCATACAAGCTGTGATCAAAACAAAATACAAGGTAAGCTGGGAACATAACTGAGCAGCTTCGACCCCTGCCTGATAAAGACAAGGTCTGGAGTTGAATCCCCAGTACAGCAAACAAACAAACAAATAAATAAACAAACAAACAAGATACAAGGTGTGATCAACATACAAAGCGTGATGTGGTAAATACATAAATCTAAAGTATTTGTTATAAAAAAAAAAGACAGGCAGGCATCGACCCCTCTCGGAACAGGCTCTGTTACTTGAGGACCACTTCTCCCGCCATTCTCGCGCCCAGTTCCCTCAGTTCTGGCAGTGCTCCTGCGTCTGTGATACGAGGCTAGCGTCCATACTGCTGTTAAGTACCATCCCTCAGAAAGGCAGACTCCTAAACTATCCAGTACCTCCTCACCCACCTCATTAGTGGATGGCAGAGATCAGATGACCTAGCTCTGTTATAAAATTAACATTAGGATAGTTAATTAGAATATCTAAAACACAGAAGACAGGGGGGAAAAAAGATACAAAAACTGCGAGCAAAGCAGACTGCAGGGTCAGCACAGCACCTCGCTTATCATTCAGCCTCCAGCTTCCTCCTCCTGGTGGCAGACGCTCCCTTGGGCAAGGTCTTCCTAGCCCTCATCTTGTTGCAAAATCGAAGGAACATGAGCCTCGTAAAGTGCTTACCAAAGCCTCTGGCACAAAGCAGACTTCCATCAGCAACAGCTTTTACTACTATGACTGTATGATTAAATCAGATTAAATTACAAATGAGAAAAGTATACTTTCTTAACTCATGTTGTCTGTTTAATACAGCAGAGGGAAAGGCTTTTCAGGAAGATAAGCAGGATCCAAGATGTTTCCAAAGTGATGGAAACCTACCGCTTTGACTGAGTCTATTTTCCCAGGGGAAATCTACGCATGCAAGATAGCACTTTTCTCCTCAGTGGTAAAAACAAAACAAAACAAAAAAACTGGAACAGAATATCAAATTTACATTGCCTATTCAATGACAGTTGTCATAAGCTAAAAGACATTTGCATTAAAGTTGCTGTTGTCCTTGAAAAATCAATGTTTTGATTTTGCGATGTGAAAATGTGTAGACTCATTCAACTTCAAAAGGATCTTGACTTCCGTTATCAGCCTTATTCATTTTTATATCAATTCACAAAAGAGACTCCGTGATGGGGTGAATTGACCACAGGGGAAACTGGCCAAGGGTCGGGATATGTCTTTCTACTGTCTTCAGAGGATTCCAACTTTAATCTTTCCCTCCTTAGTCCACTCAGTTGCTTCACCGCCGCTGTTCTTGGCACCCAACAACATGAACATATCCTAAGTCCCCAAGAGGCCGCTAGGCCTTGCTACTGTACTGTCGGCAGGCACACACGCCAAGCAGACACCTAGTTAATACTGGAAGTATGGCAAGTGAGTACTCAGACGCTGCGTGTTTGTAGGAGACCGGAAGTAGAATGACTTCCGGACGTGACATAGATTGCAGGGGAGCAGTCAGCAGAAGGGCGCCCTTGAACACTGAGCAGGCGCGTTTCTATGGAGATAGAGTCCCAGATCCTCTGCCTGTGAGCTCCTGTGAGTCCCAGCTGACCACAAGGCTGCTTGCTCAGTCAGCGCTCCACCACTCCATGAAATCCTTAGCGCGCCCTGATTAAACTCAGTGTCTCTCAATACGTTTTAAGGTTTGCACTGCCTTACATTTTGAGGGCAGTTTAACCCAAAGGCATTTACATGAAAAGCATACCAGAGAAACTTCATCATCGTTTATGTGTAGAGTTAATGAAGAAGGATTTGTAACATTTTTCCATGAAAGATAAAGTATATGCATTTTATATTTTTAAAAATTTATATTTACATATTAAATATAATGAACATGGATACCTATGTTATTACATTTTGCACATTCACATTTTTTCTTATCAGTTTTAATAAAGCCTCATTTCTCATTTGCTTGCTGCTTCCCATTTAGTCAAATTGCTTATATTTGATAGAGCTTATTGCTCACCTCTTTGCTTATTTTCATATATTTTTTAAGTGTCCGGTTATCAAGTCAAGGATAATTCAAATACTGATCCTTCTACGATTTCCATCACTGCATGAGTGGAAGGGACTAATCAGGCAACCAAATATTAGAAAGGAGTGTGCTGATAAATGTTCGATGCTAAATGACTTGGCCTCAGAACGCTTTTAAGAAGTGCTGTCTCTTCAGACAGAGCATAAATGCAAAGGTGTCTTTGTGTCCTCCAGATGTATCATCCAATAAAAACATCGTTTGAGTATGCATTGGTACCTCTGCTTATTAACAGACTCTTACACGCTAAGCTTTTATGCGCAGGAAACACTAGCAGTGAACAGCCCCAGAATCTGTCAGAGCACATCATGGACCTTTCAAAATAGTCTCCAGGGACTACTGGTCTCCCACCATGAGGTTTAAGGTACTTAAAGGAAATGGGTTCACTCCATTGTGTCACCATTTCTTTGTAAACAGGTCCTGAATTCCATGCACAGCTTTGCTTAGGACTGTTCATAATTCCTTGTAAGAACTGGTAAGATAAATCTGAGGTCTCTCCATAAAGGAACACAAACTGTTTCTTTTAAAATATTGTAACTCATTGCCAAAATACACAGGATAGAAAAAAAATGAATGACTTGAAAAATGTATGCCCCACCCTTATTTTTAAATTTTATGTTTTTGGTACAATGTCTCTCTATGCATAGTGATCACAGACTCCTAGTGATTCTGTTTCAGCTTCCCCAGAGCTGGGATTACAGGTGTGCGCTACTATGCCTGGTTTTGGTGGCACCTGGAGGGGGCAGGGGCAGGTCCCGCCCAGCGTGTGGTGCTATAGGCATCAAACTGGAGGTCTTGCGCTTGCCTATTTACACTGCTGAGCTGTCTCTGTGGCCCTGCACCTCTTCTTTTTTATTAGGAGGTTAAGTGGAGAAAAGATACTTGATCTCAAAATATGAAAATTCTGATTTTTATCTCAGATATTTTTGCAAGGATAGGTTATTCATTTGAAAAGTATATTCATTAGAAAGGATATTATTTCAGTAATAGGAAACTAACAGAGAATAACACAGAAGTTTATGCAGTAGAATGTGGTTTGAGCTAGCACATTCCTTTTATTACCTACTATAATGTTAAAACCGAACCATTTCTTCTATAGCCTAATGTGTAATTTACCTATTTTCTGCACAATAAAAGGAACTCAGTTTGACAAGGAACACCTCAGTTTTTACCCCAAATTTAAAAATAAGTTAAAAACACGTTTCAAATAAAAACTGTGAGACACTATCGTGGAATTTGTAGGTGGCTAGAAGCTCTACAAAGTGGGAAATGGAGAAAATAAGAAGAAACCAGACCCTTTGCATCTGATGGTGCTGATGTGGACAGTGAAGTCATGTGTAAGGGAGCTCGGGAGTTCTCCAGGAAGATGTGCGCAGAATGGCCGGATGACCCAGGCTTCCTCTCTGAAGTTCAAACCACACACACTGGTGTTCAAGCAAAACAGAAACCTCTACATGAAAGTTCGCATCAGTCAGAAGGTAGAAACAAGCTCAAAGTTCATCAGCTGACACATGCACAAACCAAATAGGGTACTCTGCTTGAAGCTTGAAGATGTGATAAATAAAGAAATCAGGCACAGGAGCCAGGGAGATAGCTCAGTGGAATAAGTGCCTGCCTGGCAAGCACAAGGCCCTGAGTACCACACACACACACACACACACACACACACACACACACAAAATCACACACAAATGAACATGTAACTTATGGTTTCATTTATACAAAATACATAAAATAGATTAATCCGTAGAGATGAAAAGCAGACTAATTTATTCCACTGGCTGCAGATAGTAGCGAATGAATGATGAGTACTTAATGCAATTGAAGTTTTGCTTATTTCTTTCTATTTTTCTTCGCACATGTTTGCACTACATAATGATTATTTTCACAACATGTCTAAATCTCTGCATGATCCCCTCCCCCTCTTCTTGCCTCCCTCTTTCTATGTCTTGGCCTCCTCCACATTTGCAAATGATGAGGTTTCCTTTACAAGTGGTGGAAATGTTCTAGAGCTAGATAGTGGTGGAGACTGCATAATATTGAAGCACATCAAGTTCCACTGAAGTGTATACTTTAAAATGGTTAATATTGTGTATTTTAGCCTACATGCATTTACCACAGTTTTATTAAAATATATTGTTGATAGACACTGACCTTATAGACTATATTTACTTAAGAATTTTCATAAGTGATTTTTGAATTCTCTACAACTTTTTACTGAAAATATTTGTACAAATATCTCTCTGTTTTCTCATGATATTCTTTGTATTTTTGTCTTTCTGAGGCAGGGCCTCACTATGCAGCTCAGGCTGGCCTTGAGCTCAGTTTGTAGCCCTGGCTGGCTTCAGACTTGCAGTGATTCCCCTGCCTCAGCCCCCTGAGTGCTAGGATTACAGCTGTGTGCCACCACACCCAGATGCTCTCATGATATTCTCAGTTAGTGACAGTAAATAAATGGAATGCATAGGTTCATGTAACCCTATAATGGAACATCTAAGAGTAAAATAATGTAAGCAACTAATGTGCATGGCCAATATCCATGAAAGTCAAATGGAGACAGATAAACCCTGTAACAGAAAATGTCTATTATTCCCAGAATCTATTTTTTGTTAGTAAAATTTGTACATTGAAGCCAGAATATTAATTAGAAGCCTAGTGCTAAAGCATCTTATTTACAACATACAATTTTAAATCATGCTTCATTTCCTGAAAGGATAACAGTAACATTTGTTTGGAAAAGTATTCCAAATTCTGAAATCATTTATTATTACACATTGTTAAATCTAATCTCTAAATATCAAGATCACCAAAACTTTTAGTGTTTATGAAAGTACTATTAATATTTGTAATGTCTGACAAAGTATGAATTCTAAGACTCTATGACTTGTGACAGATTTTTACTTAGACATCCAAAGCCTTTCCACTCTTAGGAAAATGATGATGTGGTATGTGAACTATGACTGGAGCATGACATAGGAGCAAAGCTCTTCTGTCTAACTGGAATAAATATGCTTTTGGCCCAAGATGTTAAAACACCCACGACATCAAACAAGTGGTATTAGGAAAAGGAGACTAGGAATTATAGGATGTAAGCCTCCCTGGTATCTAAAATACGTGTGTGTGTGTGTGTGTGTGTGTGTGTGTGTGTGTGTGTGTGTACATGCACTCACACTTGTGTGTACTTGAACTCTTCAGAGAGAGGCCTTACGTCATCTTCAGAATGTATATAATAAATAAATTGCTCTTACATGGACAGCTCTGGATTTACAGAGTTCACACATGCATACTTTCACTTCACAGAATTAAAAATGTTCACTTACATATTTCTTTTAAAATTTTTTATCAGTATATGATTATAGTACAGCATCAGCAAAACGATTGCAAATATTAGATTTAGACCATTTCACTTCCTACATCCCTTCCACTCTCTTTCCTTCCACAGAATGCCTATCCATCACTACAGAATCGATTTCTCCGCCTCTTTTCTTTTTCTTTTTCTTTTTCTCTTTATATATTTAGTACAAGGTCTATAGGGTCTACAGGATCTCACTACATAGATAGGACTCATCGTGACTCTCCTGTTTTCTGCCTGTCAAGCACTGGTATTACAGGCATACACCAACATGCCCAGTTTCAATCGAGGTCTCAGCGCAACCTTAACATGTCTCTTTTGTTTTGTACTTCACATATATTTTAAGTTTCACATAGAAAAGTCATGCAGTGTTTAACCATCCATGCCTAACATAGTTCGCTTAATATTGTGTCCTCAACCCATTTTTCAGTAGATGACTCCAATTCACCCTTCTTTCTGGCTACTTAATACTCCATTGTGCATATATATCTCACTTTTCATGTTTATTCACCTGTTGGTAGGTAAACAGCACGTTCTATGATTTACTTCTTGCGTGCTCCCCTGCTCGTGCACTGGTACTTATGGTTGAGGGAGGAAACAGAGTGAGAGGTAATCATTACAAAGGACAACGTGACAGGTTCAAGAAATCAAGAAGCGATGGAAGATACTAGCCACAAGTATTTAAGAAACTGGATAGTGAGAGCCTGAGATGAAATCAGACTTTGCATGAATTAAAACTCCTAAGCCAATCACCTCCCTGGTTGCATGGCTTAGTCATTTTAGTGGACATCACAGTGAAGTGTGTGAAGACCAGCAATGCTAGAACTTTCTCTTCTGCTTCATTCCAGTTTTGACGTCATCCTCATTTGGCTCAGAGCCCAATTTTATTTCTTATCATATGCTTATACTTTCATTTCACTCAGGAATTCAATTTTTAAGACTTTAAAATGGAGAAATTAGCATTCATATTACAGTTTCAAAATTAGTCTCTTCAAACGTCTGGTTTCAATTGGTTAATTTTCTATGCATCAAAAATCCAATCCAATGTACCCAAATTAAAAAAAAAATGCATAGAGACTCTGAAAAAGGAATATCAATTGTGTGTTTTAGAGTGTTAGTTGGTGTCCTTAGTTTTAACAACAGCTCTGAGGATGTTTAGAGTTATGTAAAATACAAACACTTGAGTTAGAGAATTTTTGTTCTAAGCTTTTATTTTATTCTGAGGAAAGAAACAAAGGGATAGAAAGACAAGGGAAGAGAGAGGAAGAAAAGAAAGAGCATAATGGAAAACGTGGCTTAAATCCCTTTTCTTCAGAAGCTGACTGACAGTTTTCTTGGGATGTCACTGTGTCTTGTTAGCTTCAGTGTAATTCATGTTCCCTAAAATGAATTCTGAAGTGTTTCACTCTTTCTACTTTCTGTAATAGGCTCTGTAGGATTGCCATTATTTCTCCACATACATTAGATAGAAATAGTCTACAAAACCATGCAAGCCTAAATTTTTCCTCCGAGGAAGATTTTATATATAGATCTTTCATATTTGGGATTCTTTGATATAATTGTTGAGACCATTTAGTTGATAATTTGTATCTTCAGAAAATTGTTCTATTTCATCAAAATTCTTGAGTGTATTTGCATAACATTTTTGATATTATTAACTTGTTTAATATCCTTGACTTCAATACTAATATTTTGTCTTCTGTTTTTTATTTAGTAACTTGGTAATTTTCATCTTAGCCTTTATCTTAAATCTGTTATGAATTTTTTCAATATCAGTGATTATGTACTATAATTTTTCCCGTTTTCTTTCATTTCTACTGTATCCTTAATATGAACTAACATTTAGTTAGCTATTCAAAGGTCATTTCTTCTACTTACAAGTTAAAAAATTCTAACACTCAGCCTATAAAATGATCAACAAAAAAACTACAAACTTCACTGAAAGTACATGGCTGAGTGAACATAAGCACAATGAAAATGACTTTAACAAAGAGAAATGATTGCCTGGCAAGCACAAAGGCCTGAGTTCAATCCCCAGTTCCACTAAAAATTAAATTAAATTAAATTTAATTTAAAAAGATGAGCTAGCTGGGTTTGGTGACACACACCTGTAGTCCCACCACTTGGGAGGCTGAGGCAGAAAAATCAGTTCAACAACAGTGTGGGGTACAAAAGTGAGCTCACAGCCAGCCTGAACTGCATACTGAAACCTTGTCTCAAAAAGACAAAAAAAAAAATAAGAAGAAGTAAGAAAAATGAAAACTTTGGTACAGAAAACAGCTGCCTCTGCTTATTCTCTATTCCCCACATAGAAAAATTATGTTAATCTTAAAATTTTTCCTTTGCAAAACAAAGTTGACAGATTTTGTCTGTTTGAAAAATCCTCTGACCTTCAAAATATGCTCATGCAAATTGTTCCAACCTTTCAGAGTTTTAACAATGTGACGCTTTTATCAGAGTTTACATCTCAAGTGACTTGGGATGTCTTTTAAAGGAATTTCGTGACTTCACTTCTCACAATTTTCTCTTCATTAACAGATGTTAACTTTACCATTTTAGCCCCACCAAAATCTTGAAGTCACAGTAACTATGATTAGTCTACATAAAAATTGGTGATCTAGGGCTGATGACTTAGCTCAACAAACCAGAGCACCTGCTTAGGCAAGCTTAGGTAAGATCAGAAACTACAGTTAGATCCCTGGCACCACGTGTTGTGCCAGCCCCACCCTCAGGGAAGACTAAGCAGGCCAGATTCTGGGCATGGTGGTATATGCCTATAATCCCACTGCTGGAGAGACTGAAATCCAGAGGATCACTGAGTCCAAGGTGTGTGGCGAGACCCTGCATCAACCAAATGCAGAAAGACAAGAACTACTGTTCTTGTCATTAATAACATCTGAAAGCATTGCTAAGCCACATAAGACTACTTTAAGCTATTAGTTGAATATCTTCTCTGAATGTGATCTCTTTCTAGCCCTGATTACTTCTACTGGATATATATTCATCTGATCAATCCACTGTAGCTCTATCTCCCAGAAAGAAAAGACACAGGTACTCGCTTACCAGCAGGACTTTCAGTGTTAATAACAAACTCTTACCATAAGAGTTTTTTTTTTTTTTTTTAAATAATGAAAGATTCCTCTTTCTACCAAAAAATGCCAGGAATAGAAAGTACTTCTTTACTCTGAGTGTTTCACTACTCAAGCTGTGGATTTTGATGTGCTCAAGAACTCTAGCCATTTGTGAACTCTGCTACATACCACAGGATGTGTTATCATAGCAGGATCTTGGCAGTGAGTGAAACATTTCTTCAGACCTTACTACTAGAACCTGCTTCATATTGATGACATGGACAGCATTTCTTTGAGGTGAAATATACACATAAAATGTATTTAAGATACTGTGTTAAGTGCTTTAAATACTTTTTATTAATTCAGTGACTTATTGCTGTACTTCAAAATGAAATAAAACTGATTCCTTCAGGAAGGTTACCCAGTGCAATTTTTGCTCATTGAAGTCAAGAGTTGTGTTAGATGTTAAAGACCATGATGGATTTTAGACTTATTTTAGTATTACCTGAAAACTTAATAGTTAAAACTCCAACATGAAGCTTTAACTCACTGGGATATCCAAATCATCCAGGTCAGGTAAAAAGATTTCATTGTCTTATGACCAATATCATTTGGTGTCCAGGGTCCATAAGCAAGATGCTAGAAAAGGGATGTAGTCTTAAAGAAGTCTATGTCATTATTGCACCACAATTTTCAGTGATTTTCAGGAAGTATAAAGTGGAATATCTTTGCAAGGAAGATCTTCAAATATGCCCCTTCAATTTCTAAATAATGCACAAAGTTTGATTTTGTATCAATACGTGATATCTTCTAGTTAAAAACAGCAGTAGGCAAGAAACCAGAACGTTCGGCAGTGCAAAAGAAAGATACCATTTCTTTTTCCAGAAAGTGCGACTCGTACCCTAAAGGTAGAAGACTGTTGGAGCCCAAAGTGCTGGCATCCATTTTGTAATGACATCATCATCTAGCGACAGCCTCATCTCATGATAGCCTCTAGTTAGGTTTCTATTTTCCCATCCCCTGCTATTTTCCCATAAGTCACATGCTCTAGTCCGCCCCCCGGGTTGCCTTGGAAACCTGCTGAAGTGTACCAAAGTCACTCAGCATCGACTAAGATACATGCTGAAGTCGCAAGCGGAAATTACCTGATTCCTGCGCCCTGTATATATACCCGAGCGCCTTTTTGAATAAACGAGACTTGAAAAGACAACAGCTGCTGGTGAGTCTCTGAAGGAAGCATTTGCCAATGGTAAGAGTGTTAATGAAGCCATTGTGGAGATTGCCATGAGGTTTACTCAAAAATTAAAAAATGAAACTACCGTGCAAACCAGCACTCCAACTCAACTCCAAGGAAATCGAAATCTGTGTGTTGAGACATCCACACTCCCATGTTTACTGAAACAATATTTTCATACTAACCAAGAAAAATAAACGAATCTGTCTATCAATTGTTGAATGGAAAAAGTAAATATAGAAAGTGTCCACACTGGACTGTTATTTAAATGGAAAAGAATGATGATGCGGATTTTTTTTTTTTTTTACAACATGGGCTAGAACTAGATGACACTGTAGTAAGTGGACTACCCCTAAACAAACACTGCAAACCAATTACCCCCTCATAGGTGGATCTCATAGGAGTTAAGAGTAAAATGTTAGGACCAGAGGATGAGTAGAAGAAGGATAAAGAGATATGAGAAGTTAATCAGCGGACACAAATTTATACTTTTAAAAGCTAGAAGAAAGAATTTGAATGTCTTTGCACAAAGCAATGAAAATGTGTTCAGGAGATCCAGATGTTTGCCCCAGCTTACACACTGCACAATGTGTGCATGCACTGAAGCATCACGCGGTATCCCCCAAACACGCTTCTTCTGAAACAGTGGCCTAGGTCTGAAGCAGCAGCATCCCTGAAGAACTTGCAACAGAAAGCTGAAAGGAAATGTCGAGCGCATTTGCTGAGGCTACTTTTACACCGTGAGAGATACTGAGCCAGTGATCACATGGGCAGGGTAGACACCCCAATGACATTAGGGATCTCTACGAACTTAAGATGCAAAAGTGAGTTTTAGGTTCCAACTAGATATGTGAGCCTATCTAACTCATGTCAGGCTTCACAACATGCACCTTGCTGGGGTTTCTGAGAGATAGAACAAATAAATACCTCAACCACAACGACTTCTTTATCCTGATCTGTAGCATCACAGTGAAAGCCTGGGTGTGAAGTAAAGCTGGAATAAAATCTTCAAGGAGGTTCCTTCTCTATGAAACACAAAATGTAGCAGTGTTAACCAGCCAGCTTTCACTTTCCGTTGTTGTTCCTGGTACTTTTCAGGGGAAAAGTCAGAGAGACAGAGAGACAGAGAGACAGAGAGACAGACAGAGACAGAGACAGAGACAGAGGGAGAGAAGAGGAGAAAGAAAAGAGAGAGAGAAGAGAGATGACAGAGACAGAAGAGAGAGACAGATGGAGGAGAGAAGAGGTAGAAGAGAAGACAGAGGTGAGAAAAGAGGAGAGACAGAAAATATAGAAAAGAAAGAGGAGAGAACAGAAAGAGGAGAGAGAGAAGAGAAGCGAAAGAGAGGGAGAGCGAGAGGGGGAGGGAGAGAAGAGGATAGAAGGGAGAGAGAGGGAGAGAGAAGAGAGACAGAAGAGAGAGAGAGGGAGAGAGAGACTGGAATTTTTAAAAGTATCCTTACCCATGCAGACTCAGATGTCTGCGTTTACTACAAAATTCTAAGAAAACTAGCTCCCATCCTCTCTCACTGTGGGTCCTGCCCTGCAGTCCTGCCTGTTGCTCTGCTTCTGCTCCCTGTGCTGAGAGCAAATTTTGCTCCTCTGATGCTGAGCACGGTCTCCTGGTTTTCATTGCATGGCTTCTTCTTAAGGCCAACCTCACACCTCATTATCTTTGGGCCGAGTTTATACTTTAAGACATTCACTTGTTTGGAAAGAGGGAACCATCGCATGATAATGATTTAGACACATTACTAACACAGCAGGGGACCAGAGGAAAGATTCCCAGAGGCATGGTGAGCTCTATAATCGTGTTTCTATGCTCTGGTTAAATTCTTTCTACCTTTAGCCATTCTGTGACTTCCTCTTTAAGAGACAAGTCTTCAGTTTCTGCGCCTTCAGGACAAAGAATAGAGAAAATGTGACACCATAATAAAATACGAAGTACTGTGAGCTCACTGAAAATTTATTTTAGCCTATCTCTGAAGGTTTGAGTTTATTCCTAATTCTTTAATTTCTAAAGCAGTAGAAAATTCATCCCAGCCTCTGGAATTCGGGCCTGTCCTTTTCACTTACTTTTACCAGTGGTATGTTAGTGACAAGGTCTGAGCTAGGTTGTCACAGACCCTGTAAGTGTGGTTCCCCCTCTCGTTTCTTTTCTTCGCTTTTAGCACACAGCTTGTGCCCACTGGCTCATCTTGGAGCAGACCCACATCCAACTCGCAGCTTGGAGTTACCACAGACCTTTGGCAGCCCACGATCGTGCAAGAACGCGGCAGCCCACCCCTGAGTTGGGGGCGGCTCACGACGCAGCACGATGTTGGCAAGAGCTCGCTGAGCCATCTTCAATGGAAAGATGAGAGCCCTTACGCTGGGAAGGGTCTGAAAGTGTTGGAGAAAACACAATTTGGGGGTTGAAGGGAATGAGGTGTAGATATGAAGAGGAGTTTCCTGTATGGCATTTCCATGCTCCGGCTCTATGGAAAAATGATAGAAAATTAGAAAATCTCCTCAGTTTGTTGACCCAAGGTGAAAGGTGATCTGTCTCTAGTGCTTTTGCGTGTAGCATGCAGGAAGTTTCCAAAACTTATTTGTAAATCTCCTGCAAGAAGGTGATGTGTTAGCCACAGAGGATGAATGACGTTATTTCTAAGTGTAACACCTAGGTCTCAACTCTGTACTAACATGGTAGAGAAGAGCATTTAAAATTCTTCCTACTTCACTTTCTCCTGTGGAAAAGCAAATGAAACTCTCCAGCCTGAGGGTCTGGGTAGCAACATGACATGGGAGGGGATGCGGACTAGGTAACGCCCCAGGGATGTCACGGGATCCCAGTCAGTGCCAGGGGCCGATAAACATATGCTAGAGGCAGTGCCTGGCATCTCCAAGACGTCAGCATGAAACGCACATCACACTATGACCTGAGCCTTTACCCATCCTCCTATCATAGAGCAGCATTTACAGAAAATGGGGTTAAATTTCAGACACAGCACATTAGATTAGTTTTTGGACACAGCACATTAGATTAGTTTTTGGATAGGAGATAGTAACACAGCACAAAAGATCTTAGAAAGCGTATCTCACACTAGAGTCCTGTGGATCAAAGTGCTTCTAAGTTTTCAATGATCAGGAGAGGATTGTTTTTATTGAAGAGGAAAACAGGGTTTGATCCTGTTTTCTTTAGGGTCTGTGAAAGAAACAGCTAGCACAGCATATTATGTTTGGCACAGAGCCAGAAGCCTGGTATTAGAACCATGAGGAAACCAGAAGCTGAGGGCTGTGTGGAGGTAAATATGTAGTTGCCCCTCCTGAAGAGTCTTAAGAGGTTCACAAACTACTCTGCTGAAAAATTCCTAAAACAGGATCACCCACGAAGCAAAGCTGGAAAAGATTAAATTATTTAAAGCCCACGCAGAATTATTTTTAAAATACTGAAAAGTAATAGCATATGTAGAAATAGAAAAACTTCTAAATGACAGATATTACATATTTTAAGCTCTTTCATATGTGAGACTATCTAACTCACATATTAAAAATGCATTCAGTGGCACAGTTCTAGGGAGGAGACAGCAGAGATGTTGGCGCGGGCGGGGGGCATCTCAGCAGGAGACACAGAGAGGAACTGGGATCCAGGAGATAGACAGAATCGATCAATTCTGTTTTTACTTTGTAATTCTGAAATTTCCTTTTGTGGATTCTGATGCTATTTATTTTTAAAAACAGAATTTTGATTTCTGTACTACTTCTGTTCTGTTTTTTTTGTTTGTTTGTTTGTTTGCTTGTTTGTTTTTTATGCTTGCTTTCATCATACTGAGATCCATTCACTTGGGAAATAGTATTTTTTTCTGTCATAATTTTGAACATGAATCCACAGAAAATAGTATTTAAATAATTGTAATCATTTTGAGAGAGCATTTGATATTTAAATATGTTCCCCCAAAACTTTCATCTTATGTCAAATTCAATAGGTCAAGAACTTTAAAATGATTTTTCTTGATGCTGTTCACAAATTCATAAAACAGTGAAGCCAAAGCATGCATTGTATGTTAATACAGATAAAATATGGTTGATATACTTACAAGGTGTCTTAGTTTCGGTTCTCTCGTTGCTGGGACAAATACCTGAGACATGGAATTAAGGAAGGAAGGGTGCATGTGGGTCAGGGGTAGTGGAAGTTTTAGGCTATATTAGGCTGGCTCCAAGATGGAGTAGCACATGGCACAGTGCAGGGGTTTATGTCAGCAGCAAATAGCAAAACAGCCAGAGAAAAAAAGGAGGAGTAGCAGCAACAATGGCAGCAGAGAGCAGGTCTGTCTCCACTACGTTGTATTCGGGTCGTCTTCCCCTGGCCAGGGATAATGCTCACACCCATAACCCCAGCAGCACTTACAGCCATAATCCCTGCAGAACTCACACCCGTAATCCCAGCACTGGATCATGAATTAGTTACAAACTCTACAAGTCTACCCCTTGAGTGTGTGAAGCTTTGGACGAACAACTAGACACAAACTGTAACACAAACACTAGGGCAGTGTTTGCAGAAGTACATGAAAATACAACCACTGTATATAGTTTCAATTTAAGGAAAATGGCAGACTGAACATGGTATAATTTATTTTGAAAACTTAATTATTTGACTGTTTAAACTAAAATGTCCTTTGCTGTCTATTACTCATAAGCCTCATTACTAAGTTAGGTAAAGATAGCTATCTTTTTACTGGATGTCAATATAAGTCTGCATAAAAAAAGACCATGGCTAACACAACATCTTATTATCATAATATCAAGAAGAGCACGTTCATTATCTTCATCATATGAATATGTCCTTCAAAAATATGACTAGTTTATTTACAATTACTTATGCATGATTTATCAATTCTGAATTACTGTAAGACTTAAGTGTTGTAGTAACCCAAGAGATATTTACTTACACATCATATACCTTTTATGATGAAGTAACTTAGACATAAAGAGGTCAGGAAATTTGTCAGAATGACATAGCTACCAAGAAAAAAAAAAATGACTCCCAGGTCCAGCCAAATGGCTTTCAGAGCATGACCTCCAAAACATTGCTCTCTACTATCTATCATATTGTCAGTGACCTATTTCATAAAAAAAGGACTTCTTAAATTTAAATCACTTCGATATTATATGAATAAGGCTGGGTATGTAGCTCAGTGGCACAGCCCCTGCCTGGCAAGTATAAGGTTAGCAGTTAAGTTCATGGTACCAAAAAAACAAAACAAAGCGGAAACAAAATACAAACAAACAAAAAACATTGCACTAATTATTAAAAGTATAGTACCAACTTATGTGTCACTCAGGAAGGCCTATCTCAAAAAAATGGTGTGTGTGTATATATGTGTGTATGTGTGTGTGCGCGCATGTGTGTGTGTGCAGCAAAAAGCATGCTAGCACTAAATTTCATTGTAAGCAATGACTTTGAATTAGGTAACATTTTACACATTTTACACTTCCAGTAAACAAACTTTTCATACATTACTTTTTATTTGTTGACATACTTTTCTTTTAGTCGTTGCCTAATTCATGCTAGTCAGTTTTTTCTAATCAGTCTTCCTAATTGCTAGTTCTCTTCCTATATCATTCCTTCCTCTATTCTAACCTTTTCTTCACTGATTTTTCCACATTTGTTGACTTCTTACTATAGGTTAGCCTCAGCACCGCACACGCTTGTTTTTCTTCTCTAGCAGCTTAGACTATTTGGGGTCACCAAATACATGACCACCCTGGAATATTTTTGACTGTTGAAGAAATATTGTTAATGCAGTCTTTGCTATAATGAGCCCATAATAGATTGCCCTGTGTAAATCTAACTTTATTTCTGCTCTAGACATAAGCTGTGAGCCTTGCAATGAGGACATCTGTTATGCACAGGTGATTTAGAAGTGTTGCAGAGACAGACCATCGCGTCACGAAGGGCAGGAATGCCTAAGGTGGGTCCTGGAAAAGTTCAGAAAGCCTGGTGACTGAGGCGGACACTCCGTGTCTTACTGCCGCAGTGGATAAAACCACAGAGCAGTTATCTGTAGTCAAATGTAAACAACTCCGTAAACATCAGAAGATGGAATTTGACCAATGTTTGCAGGCCAGGAATGGCAAACCAAGCGAAGTAAATTGTTGTTTAGACAGGATTAACCTAGTCAGGCAGCACAGATGGGTGAGCTCAGACTCAAGTGCTCCGGCGTGAGACCCTAAGGATGACCACTCTAGAGTAGATTAATTTAACTTAATTTTGAAATTTCACATCAGCCTAAAAATACCGCTGGGTGGTTCTCAAAATTTCACAATTTACATCATCTACCACTTCTCAGCAGTCTGATGTGGTGCTCTCTTTCATGTAAGTTTAATTCAGTTCCCTTATTATGTCCACACCTTGTCAAGTAAGCTCTGCGCAACACTCAAAATGTCACACTTCCCGGAGCAGTACCTTAAATACTAATGCAGCCACCAAAACCGAGATACACTGATGCTCAGTGAAAGTGAACTATTTTCATCCTACAAGTACTAAGGTTGACAACATAGTTTTATAATACGTGGTCTCAGGAAAACTGTTCCTTCATTTCTGTAATACAGTTGAGAAATCCAATGCTGGCAGATTTCCCCATAGAAAGTTATTTTCTGAGATTTTGTTCAAAGTTATCTCCACGAACACCATTGCAAAATTGCAGTCTTACCATGTGTACCACAATGACCTAAAGTTGAGTATCAGCAAGTATACGGTCTTCTAGTTTTTATACATGATTTTTAAATAAATTCTCAAAACGTGCTTGCTTCCCCTTATACATTATCCTGCAAGATAAAAATATATCTTGAAATTTTGAGATTTTAGGCAAAACAAAGGCAGAGATAAACCTATGCATTAGAAATGTATCCTTGCTGTGAAATTATCCTATGTGTTTCCCTAATTACCCTAATTTACAGATGATGGATGAGAAGCAAGTTTAAGTAACTTCTCTTATAGTTCACAGCAATTGTTTGGCAATAAATGTGGAAACTTGTTTATCTGACATCGGTTCTCCTTCTGCTTTTTTTTTTTTTTTTTTTTTTTTTTTTTACCAAGAGTCATTTAGGCAAAATTCTAGATAAGAAAATAGATTTCATAGCAATGGGCAATGGTATTGCACGAAAATACTCTTCACAGCATCAATAACATAATAGTAATTCTACATCATGCTTTCCTTTCAATAATTAATAGAATAATGCCCTAAACTTGCTCTGTAATGTAGCCCCAGCCAATCTATCAAGCATTAAAGTACTTTAACTAGTGGAATAATTAATATAAGAAGGACTTTAATACATGTTACATATAATACATAGCTATATATACATATATGTTTGTATGTATAATGCAAACATATAATATACACACAAAATACACGTGTATAATATATAATATAATCTGTGTGCATATATACAACACACATGCATAATATATGTGTACAATATAACAAGTATGTATACATGCATATATAAAGCATGCTTAGTCACATCTATGATGTAGGCATATGTGTCTGTGTGATACATGTGTGTTTATATGTACTATATACATCAGCGATAAATGCTAATGCTGATAGTAGTGCTAAAGTATTATTCTTTTTAAAGCTTTTTATTCTTTAAACAGTGCAAGGTAGTATTAAAGCAGAAAAATTACATTTGACACAGAATTTCACTTAACAAAATAATAGGAATTTCACAGCATTTGTTGTAATGCATTGTGTTGTTGCCAACTAGTTATGTCACCAGATATAGGAATGCAAAATTGGAAAAAGAGAGAAAAAAGGAGGAAATACATAAGAAATCAAGAAGAGAAAAAAATACAAACATCTGAAAACAGGAAACAAAACAAATTAAGCATTAATTGCTCCTTTCCACAGATGAGCATAAATCTACAAGACAATTGTCCAAACTGTCCTGCTTACATACATAGCTGTATCTTTTTGCCCCACTCCTTCTCTTCTCCTCAACTCAGTGATTCCTTCCCTTTGAACAGGTTCATTCTCTTATCCCAGTATCTATCGTACCTGTCAGATTTTATTTTCTCATTCAGGTTCTCACACTAAGGAGACAATACGATGTGTGCACATGTGGGTCTAATTTATTTCACTTAAGAGTATGGTGTCTAGTTGCATCCATTTACCAATAAAAACTTCAAATTTATCCTATTTTGCAACTGAATAATACTCCACTGTGTAAAAATACCACATCTTTTTTTATCCATTCCTTAGATTATGACCATTTACATTGCTTCCAAGATTTGGATATGAAAAGTTGCACTGCTACAAACAAGGGTGCACATACATTGCGGCAGTATGATGTTTTGAGTTCTTCTGGAAAGGTATCCAGGAGGGGAATAGTGAGCCTAAGTGGGCTCTACAACCCTATCTTTGTAAGCAATCTCTACACTGACTTCTATGGTGGTTGTGCCAGTCTGCACTCCCATTCACAGTGCAGAAGGCTTCCTTTATCACCATAGTTACTCCAGCATATGTTATTGGCTGACTTCTTGATGTTAGCAATTCTTTCTGGGGTGAGATGGATTTGTAGTGTTTTCACTTTCATTTCTTGAATGATCAAAAATGTCGAACATTTCTCACTTATTTACTTGCCAATTGTGTTTCTTCATCTGAAGTTTGTATTTATCTCAGATATGTGTTTTTGGATTAGGTCTTTGAATTTGGGGGGGGCTCTGATTTTATTCTTTATATGTTCTAGTTAGAAAGCCTTTCTTATTTGTTTTTGTTTTTGCAGAACCAGGGATCGAACTCAGGACCTTGCACTTGCCAGGCAGGCACTTGTGCCCCTTAGCTATCTTCCCAGCCCCAGAAGACCTTTGTTGAAGGGATAGTCAGCTGTAATTTTTTCCCATTTTTGTGAGTTTTCTTTTCACTTTGTTGGAGATTTTCTTTGGAGTGTGGAAAGCTTTCAAAAAGACAGAAACCCAGTTGTTGATTCTTTGAAGTATCTCCAGGTTTGTTTTTGTTCATGAATTCTCTACCTACTGCTATGTCTTTAAAATTTTTACCCACATTTTTCTCCAGAAGATTTAGTGTTTCTGTTGCAATGTTTAAATCTTTGATCCATCTGACAGCAGTTCAGTGCATGGTGATAGACATGGGTCTCATTTTAGCCTTTGCCATGTGGAAAGCCTGTGTTTCATCTTTTATTAAAGCATCCTTTATTAAAGAGAGTATCTTT
The DNA here is from genome assembly GCA_004027025.1 of Myocastor coypus. NCBI lineage: Eukaryota > Metazoa > Chordata > Mammalia > Rodentia > Myocastoridae > Myocastor > Myocastor coypus. Next base: position 95,601 of record PVJA010000499.1, read on the forward strand.
CTTCCAGTAAACATATTTGACCCCTTTATCAAAGATAAGGTGGTTTAGTGCGTTTATAGTTCTGTCTTCATCTTCTAATCTTTTGCATTGATCCTCAGGTCTGTCTTTATGCCAGTACCATGATGATTTTATCACAGTACCTTTATAGTATAATTTCAGTTCACAGATTGTGATACCTCTTGCATTTCCATTGGTGTTCTGGGTCTCTTCTGGTTTCAGATGAATTTGACAAAAACTTTTTCTAGCTCTGTGAGGTATGCAAATGATATTTTAATTGAGATTGCATTGAATCTATAGAACAATTTTCAGAGTATGGCCATTTTCACAATGTTGGTTCTGCATATCCAGGAGCAAAAAATATCTTTTCATTTTTCAAATCATCTTTAATCTCTTTTCTCAGTTTAACATAATTTTGACTGCCAAATTTTTTACTTCCTTTCTGAGATTGGTTCCTTTTTGTATGTTACCGTGAAAGGTGTGGTTTGCCTAATTTCTCTCTCAGTGTTTGGATACAAAAATGCTACTGACTTTTGAGTATTGACTATGTAGCCTGTCACGTTACTGAATTTGATTATTAAATCCACAAGACTCTTTGTGGAGTTTTGGTGGTTCTCCATGTAGAGAGTATTCTGACATTTGTAAAGAATGATAATTTCACTTCTTTTTTTTCCAATCCTTGTTCCTTTTATTTCTCTTTCTTGTCTAATTGTTCTGGCTAATGTTTACAGAATTATATTGAATATGAGAGGAGACAGTGTACTTGTCTTGTTACTGATTTTAAAGTTAAGCCTTTCAGTTTTTTCCAATTTAGTAAGAAGTTGAGTGTTGGTTTCTTATAGATGGCTTTTATCAGGCTGAGATATGAACCATCTGTTCCAATTTTCTGTAGGGTTTTTTTATTATTATTATCATGATGGAGTGTTGGACTTTGCCAAAAGCTTTTTCTGCATCTATTGAGATGATCACATGGTTTTTGTTTCAGTACTATTGATGTGGTGTGTTACACTTGTGGATTTGCATATGTTGAAGCTTCCCTGCATTTCTAGGATAAATCACATTTCGTTGAGATGCATACCCTTCTTGACAATTCGCTGCAACCTGTTTGCTAGTATTTTATTGAGAAATTCTGCATCCGTAGTCACTACAGAGATTTGCCTCTAGTTCTCTTTTTTAATTGGGTCCTTTTCTGGTTTTGGAATCAGAGTAATACAGTACTTGTTTCAAGAATGAGTTTGTGAGAATTGCTTCCCTTCTGGTCTGACTGAGGAGTTTAAGAAAAGCTGGCATTAAATGTTCTCTAAATTTATTGTAGAATTCAGCTGTGAATCCATTGATACCTGAGTTTTTGTTCGTTCATAGTTTTTATTATTATTATTACATTTTCAAGTTTGCTTCCCATTATTAAGTTATTCAGAGTTTGTATATGTTCTGGCATATCATATGTATCTAGGAAACTGTCCGTTTCCTCTGTATTTTCCATCCTGTGAGAGTAAACACTTTGGAAGTAGGTATTAGTTTTATTCTCAATTTCTATGGTGTCTGTAGTGATTTTATTCTTTTCATTCCTTATTGCGTAAATTTGGGTTTTTCTTCCTTTTTTTGGTTAGGTTGGCTAAGGTTTTATTAATTTCATTTATTCTTTTCAAGAACCAACTCTTAGAATCATTTATTCTTTGTATTGTTTTCTTTGTCGCCGTTGCATTAATTTCTACTCTAATCTTTCCTGCCTTCTTTGGGCATTGAGCTTCAGTTGCTCTTCATTTTCTAGGAGCTTGAGGTGCAACATAAGATCATTTGTTTGAGTTCATTCTATTTTCCTAACACGTGAATTCATCACTGTAAATTTTCCTCTTTAAACAGCTTTCATTGTATCCCCCAAAGGTTTCCATAGATTGCATCTACATTTTCATTTTATTGTAAATATTTTTAAATTTCTTCTTTAATTTCATCCATGACCCACTGGTTGTTTAGAAGGTTGTTCTTTAATTTACACATGTTTATGGCATTAATGCACTGTGATCAGATGGTATGCATGGGACAATTTCAATTCCTTTGCATTTATGGAAGCATGCTTTGTGTGCTAGTAAATGGTTTATTTTGTAGAATGGGTCTTCGGCAGCTAGCTGAGAAGAATATATATTTTGTTGTTGTTGAGTGAAATGTTCTGTAAAGGTCTACCAAGTCCATTTATTCACAAGTTTGAATTAGTGCTGTTACTTCTTTGCTGGATTTTTGCCTCGTTAATCTATCTCTTTGTCACAGTGGCTTATTAAAGACTCCCACTCAATTGTACTGTTACTTGTCTGATTTTTTTATGTCTGTGAAAATTTGTCTTATGTAGGTGGGTGCTCCTACATTGGGTGCATATATATTTATAATTGTTTGCTGTTCCTCTTGAAGTTTTCCCTTAACAAGTATGTAGTGACCTTCTTTGTCTCTTTGAATGATTTTTGGTTTGAAGTTGTTATGGTCAGCAGCCAGAATAGCTACCTCTGCTGTTTTGTAGTTTCCTGTGGCCTGGAGGATGATTTTCTATCCTTTGATTTTCAGTCCATGGTTTTTCTTTTCAATTAAATGTGTTTCTGGTTTGCAAATAATTGTTGGATTTTCTTTCTTCATCCACTCTACTAGTCTATTTCTTTTGATTGGTGAATTGAAGCCATTTACATTGATGATATATACAGCCTTGTTTCTCTCATGTTATTTTCCTGCCATAGGTCCCGTAATTTTCCCCCCTTTTTAAATACTTGGTCTGTTCAGTGATTCCTTTCTATTGTCCTTGAAGCTGTGATTGTTTCTGTTCCTTCTAGAATATCTCGTATTCCTTGAAGGCTTGGTGTGGTTGCTATGAATTTGTTCAGTTGTTCTTATTTCACCATTGAGTTTGGTAGACAGTTTTTCAGGGTATATCACTCTGAGTTGGAAGCTATTTTCTTTCAGGACCTGAAATACTTCACCCCAATCTCTTCTTGATTTTATAGTTTGTGTTGAAAATTTCTCCATGATTCTTACGGGCTTTCCATTGTAGGTGATCCATTTTTTTTTCTCTCTAACAGCTTATAATATTTTATTCTTTTGCTGAATTTCTGAGATCTTGATTATTAAGTATCTAGGTATAGACTTACTTAGATTACGATTATTTGGAGTTCCATGTGCCTTTGCTAACAGCAAGTCAGATTCTTTTCTTAAGTTTGGAAAAATTTTCTGCTACTTTCTGCAAATTATCTTTTTATGTCATTTGTATTGTCTCTTGCTCTTTCATTGACACCTATTATTCTTATGTTACTTTTCTTTGTGTCATCCAATAGCTGCTGAATTGTTATTTCCTGGTTCCTTGCTAGTTTTAAGAGATATTCCCTTCACATTTATTGAGTGCACCATTGTCTTTAAGGTCTGAAAGTCTATCTTCAGTTTCATTCAAGAGCTTTCATCAGCTTTCTATAGAATTCTTAATTTCTTGAATATATATTTGGATCTGTTTCATGTGTTCTAGTTATTTCCTGCATTGTTCATTCGGTGTTTCCATCATTTCTCTATTCTTTTCTATTTTTCTATCTCTGTCTTCTTTAGCTATGCTGAGCAATTTTTTCATGATTGTTGTCATTTCTTTTTTGACCTGAGAGGTTGCTTCTAATCTTATTTCTTTTATAGCCTGATAGACTTGTTTCTTCAGTTGCCAGCATTTCAGGAATTTCAAATGTGTAATTTCTAACTTCTTTTACATCTTTATTTCCTGGATTTGTTCTGGGTGGGCTGGAGTACTGAAATTGCCTTTAACTCTTGTGTTTGGCTATAGAGATAAGAAATGAGCATCTCAAAAGGTGAAGAGAAATAAACAAAGCCCAGGGACAGCTGTGGTCTGTTACTTGGGAATTCCAGAAAGCTAAGATTCAAGGAGGAAGATAACAGCTTACCCTGAAAGCTCTTTGTTAGTTGTCTCTTCCCTTGCTTGGAATCTTTTTAATTAGTATTTGTGTAAACCTAACATTAGGCAAATGGTGGAGGTCAGAGATTATAGCCTTTTGCATATGAGCACATTCCTTAGTCCTAAATAAAACTGAGATGCCTCTGGAGCTCTGGGCTCACATCGAGAGACAAGTCTCAGGGAGACCTCTGAAGCTAAATTCATCGGGTCTTCTCATCATTTTTTTTCAGCACTGCTTCATGACATAAAACATTTGGTATGTTTGAAGCTCTCAGTAATCGCACAGACTTAGCAGTGGTTGGAGAGCACTGGAGTGTGGGTCAGTAACACTTCCACTGCAGTGAGAAGTTGGGTGCGACTTAGCAAGTCTCTCACTGCTAGTGGGAGCAACTGGCCAATACTCAAGAAAGCTTCAGTGTAGGCGTGGATGTTTGCCAGATTCACCAGGACGCCACTGGCTGTCCAGAATCCTCCTAAGTTCTTCAAAGTTTGGACCAGTGCCAGCACAAGCTTTACACCAGCACACTGTGAACCAAGGGATGCAACTCGCCAGAATCCTTCAGGCTGCCCAGAGTCCTTCTAAGTTCTTAAAGGGCTAGACCAGACACCAAGAAAGCTCCACTTTTATGCTCTGTGCCCATGGATCAGATCACAACTGGCTGGAGTTCCACAGGCTGCCAAAGCCCTCCAAAGTTCTTAAAAGCTAAAGCATTATTTTTGTGCAGATGATAAGTACACCCCAATTTTTTTTTAAAGCATAGAGTGTGGTCCTACAAATGTACAATATATTTGATTCACTCTAATTTCTCTCTAAACGCAAATTACTGATAAGTACATTTGTGTAACTGACTACAACAATAATAATTCTAAACTGTCTTTTGTCTCCAAAAATAAATTTTGTCCTCACTACAAGGTGAAGCGGTTATATTGTTTCTACTTGAAATTTTTCTGTACGTTGGGTATGGACTTGCATAAACCACTTTCTTCTATCCTGATAGTAGTCTAATCAAGCGGAAATCACCTGGTGCAAATCAATGGACCCACATGATGGGCCCTAATCATGAGCTTTCACACATGGACAAATGCTCTTAACGTACAAAAAATTATAAAGGCATCTTGCTCAGTTATGGATTATATTGTTGTAGGTTTGTGAAACAACAGGCTATGAGGCCATGTTTTTACTGAAATTCACTACGTTTGCTCCAGTTTTTAATAGTAGAGGGGTTGTGGTTGAACCCTAAAACAAAAGATCTTAGAAGATCTTTTTCAATACATTGTTAAAATTACTTCGAATACAGGATATTTGGAACATGCATTGATATTGGGAATTGCAAAATCAATGCCAACACAGCTGCAGTAAAGTTGAAAATATTCTCAATACAATTGCATTCCACACAGTTGAGGCTAAAGCAGTGAGTAATCCATGGAAACATGACTAAATGTACGCTAGTGGTTTAGGTTAGCTCTATCCTCCCCCGACCAAAAAAAAATTTTTTTTTAAAAAAGGAGCATATGTCTGTACAGTTTAGTAAAACTTCATACAATTCCATACAGATGTAACTATACAGTCTTCATTTCGTTGGTGGATGGCTTCTCTCACACAATAAGCTATTTATCATAAGCTCCCTTGTGGTGCAAATGTGGGTGGTTTTTGTTTTGTTTTGTTTTGTTTTGTTTTGCTTTTCTCTTCACTTGATTGCCAAGAAGCATTCCATTGTATGAACAGATTGCACTTTGTTTGTACAACTTCCAATGGATGAAGAGTTGGAATATTCCACATTTTTTGAACTACTATAGATAATCTCAATGTTAATATTCTTGTGCGAGTCTCTATCTAGAAATAAGTTATGATAGCTTTTGTTTAAATACCTATAGGTGAAATTATGGAGTCTTAGATAGCAGTTGTAACCTTATGATAAACTGACAGGATTTTCCAAAGTGATTGCATTATTTATGTTCCATTTAGACTCTAAAAAAAAAAAATCTAGTTCTTCCATCTGTTTGCATTTACTTGGAGCTGGCAGGGTATTTCTTTTTTAAAAAATTTTAATCCATTTGAGTGACATGCAGTGGGTTTGGTAATGTTTTCCTGACATGTCAAAACATTGTGTACCTTTTATGTACTTCTTAGCAGACCATCTATGAAGTGTTTAAGTCTTTTGCTTGATATTTATTGAGTTGTTTTTCATTTTATACTAGTTAAATGTATATTTTTAAGGGTCTTTTGCCCTTTCTCCAGATACCTTCGTTACAAATCATTTCCCCAATCTGCGACTTGCTTTTGCAGTACCTGGAAGGAGTTTTTCAAAAAATATACATAAAATTATGTATTCTGAGGCACCATGTGACATATGAATATATTGTACAACAGTCCAATTGGTCCTAAAATATATTACTTTGTAGGAAAAACATTCTAAATCCTTTCTTCTATGCTCTTCACTTTTACTCATCTGCTATGCAGCAGAAGATCGTGAATAATTTCTGTGGATTAATGTCTGCTGATCAATTTTCGCTGCCTTTCTCTCTTCTGCTCTGCCCAGTCTAACGTGACCTTCCTTATATGCTACTAAACTTCTATTAAGTCAATCGTTTAGATTCCACATATGGTTGAAATCGTGTGGTATTTGTCTTTCTATGCCAGGTTATTTCAATTACCATAAATGATCTCTAATTCTAGTCATATTCTCACAAATTTCAGCATATGTCCTTTAATAGAAAAATAATATTAAATTCTTGTATCTGTACCACATCTTCTTTACCTGTTCATTGTTTGAAGGATACATATGTTATTTCCCTTTATCAGCTATTGTGAGTAGTATTGCAGTAAATACGAGAGTACAGATGTTTCTTGAATACATTGATATCTTTTCCTTTGAATATAAACACAGTTGTAAGATTGCTGTTGATACTGAAATTGTACTTTTAATGTATTGGAAAAACGTCCATAGTGGTTGCACCAGTATACCTTCCCATCAATATTATGTAAAAGGATTGTTTTCTCCACACTTTCAGTAGCACTTGTTATCACAGGTCTTTCCAATAAGAGTCATTGTAACTAAAGTTGATGGAATACCTCGTCATGACTTTTATTTTTATTTCCCTGAGAGTCAGTGATAGTGAAAAATTTTTTTCAGGTGCTTCTTGGCTATCTGTATGTACCACTTTGAAAAGAAAAAAGTCTATTTAATAAATCTTTTGCCCAAGTTTCAGTTGGATTTTTTTTTTCTGTACTGAGTTTCTTATGTATACGTGCTTATTAACCATTCGTTAGATGTAATAGATTGTGGATATTTTCTCTAATTCTACAATCTCTTTGCCATTTGTCTTTATGTAGTTTTAACCAAGAGTAGTTTTAAAAGAAATATTTAACACTGAGATTCTTTTTTTTTTTTTTTTTTTGTATTTAGTACAGGCTCTACAATGTCTCACTACACAGATCAGACTCATAGTGTTCCTCCTGTTTTCAGGCTCCCAAATGCTGGGATTATAGGCACACCACCACACCCAGTCTCAATCACTCTCTCAGCTCACCCCAGGGGCAGAGCCAGCATAGCACACTGGGGATCGAACCCTTAGCCCTGCGTCTGCCTAAGCAGTCATTTCAATCTGCTGTGCTATCTGGCTGGCCAAACACTGAGATTCTGAATTGGAATTGATTTCATATAATAATTAGATTTAAAACCAGTAATGAGTCTAGTGTAGTAATCCATTGCATAACAGGACAAAATTAATATAAACATCAATCACTACTAAATAAAATATAAACATCATCTATCTCTAATCCTTCAGAAACCTTGAGCCAAAGTAAACTTCTCCTTCAAATTGGGGGGGATGGGGCTAGGAAGATAGCTCAGTGGCCTAATTCCCTGCCTGGCAAGTGCAAGGACCAGAGTTCCACCCCTGTTGGACCACCAACACCACTTGCCCTGAAACTGGGCATGGTGGCGCATATACCTATAATGGTGACCTATAATACCAGTGCCAGGGAGGCTAAGACAGGAGGATCACTACAAGTCTGAACTGTGTAGTGAGACCCTGTACCAAATGAATGAATGAATGAATGAATAAATAAATAAATAAATAAATAAATAAATAAATAAATTGGAGGTATTTTCTATTTTCCCAGTGCCAGGAAAGTGGCTAATACAATATAGAAATAGAACAATTAGATCAGAACATTAAATTCTTGGCTCACAGCTTGCTTAGGCCTCTACTTCAATATTTAGAAGCCTCAATTCACTAACTTAGACAACAACAAAGATTCTATGAGGATGACAAATTCATCTGTAATAATTCAGGCCCCTGAAGAAATAACATTGGCCTTGCTTCTCCACAATACAGAGATCGTGGAAGAAGCGCTTTGCCTTCAGCCGACGGGGCTTGCAATATCCCTTGACTGAAGTATTACAAGACTTTACTGCGCCCGTGTCATATAGTCCGTGGTCGTTTGCTTGCCTTGCTGTCTTCCGGGTCACCATGGTGTCTCTGCCATTACAGATATCACCTCAGATGGACCACGGCTGGCACAGTCTGTAAATTTCTCAGATCTAATGGGACATAACCCTAGGGAATTCTTGGTTTCATCTAGCTTTACAAATTTATTTGCATCAGTGTCACTCATTTTCCTTCTGTATAAGTGGTCACATCCATTATCATTTTCTGTTGGATATTTCTCTACCTATTTAATCTTTAATGTTATTAGCTCTCTTTTTTACATTTTTACAGAGCATTCAGTTTTGCTTTTAGAATGAAAACATTTTTTTCTTTTGAAATACGAATTGATTCCACTCACCTATACGAAGTGACGGTATACGTAGGTAGGCTCATGATGCTCCTTCACATCGCACTTCTATGGGCATTGCGGCATGCTTCGCTACATCTTGCTTTGCCTTTGTTCTCACACAACCTTTGTCTTTGCTCATATTCTTTTTAAATACCCATAACCTAGTCTTTTTCTTTAAGTGCATAATAATTTCTTGGCTAATTTTTGATGGCATCTTTTAAATTCCAGCCTGGCTATTATCAAAGAGTTATTATATTGTCTTTGATCTCCTTCATTAATCTATAGTTTTTGTTTTAATTAGTTCTATTATTCTAGACTATTTAGAAATAGCATAGCATGCTTTCCTTTGTCTTCATATATCCACAGTTGAACGTCTGTAGTTCACTACTTTCGGTGTTTACCTGAGGCATCCTTTCACCTCTGACCCTAGCTCTATGAGTCGCTGATTGCTTACTGCCTTCACCCTGGCTGCTTTCTGTCTGCTCTTTGCACATCTCTAAGCCCACTGTCGTGGTCACTGTGCTGTGACTTAATGCCTTCATGGTGTTTACAGCTTGCTGAAATAATCATGTTGGATAATTCATCTTCATAAAGAACAGTACGTTCTATCAAATCTGTATAACTCCTAGATTGTGGTACATTTACAATCATAATTCTGAAAATACTTGTTGGCTAAAGAAATGAAAAGCTGGAGCCAGTTTAATATCAGCATTTATTATCCATCTCATAATTTCCTTTTCAGAAGCCATTGCCAATATAAGAGGATGGCCACGGATCCCTGGCATTTTTCAAAACTGTAGATAACACAGATCTCTCTTTTTGCAGAGAATGCCTCATCTTTTAGAATTATCACCTTACTTGGCCATTGTTCTTTGAAGGAAAATCACAGTCTCACATAAATTAGGCATAACATTATCTTTCAGCCTATTTCAATCATTGAAACTCTTCAGAGAAACGAGATTGCATCTAGTGAGAGAAGCTTATAAATTATATTAAGTCATCTTTTTTCCATTATTGCATTGCTCTTCACTTTTTGATTCCTTATTTACAGATAATGAAAATCAGTTATAATTGGAGGAATGTAGAGGTGGGGCACTCAGATGATAGCAGGACTATTAGCTGCAGTGGAAATATGTACAGAGTCACAGCCTGGTCACTCTGTTCTCTGCAAAGAACATGGGAAGGAAGGGATCTTCTGTTGCCTCAGTCAGCACAGCTTGAAATGTGTACAGCAGCATTTAAGTGTTTCTGGGAACAATCAACTTGTTTTCCCAAAAGAAAATTCAAATTCAAGGGCCAGCAAGATAACTCAGCAGAGGAAACTGCTGCTTAGGCCAGTACAAGGACCTGAGTTGGATCTCCCTAGTACACTGGATGTGCTGAGCATCCGGGTGTGGTGGTACATGCCTACAATCCCAGCCCTGGGGAGGCTGAAAACAGGAGGATCACTATGAGTCCAAGCTGTGTAGTGAGGCTATATACCAAATACCTAAATTTTAAAAATAATAATGATAAAAAGAAGAGACTACTCAAATCCAGGGGTCCGGCTACTATTTTCATTTCTTATATTATTGAAGAATGTGAAGATTTAGTTCAAGAGATTTTAAGTGTACTTAAAGGAGAAAGTTGGGCTGGGGAGATAGCTCAACAGTCTAAGAGCATTCCTGGCAAGTGCAAGGACCCGAGTTCCATCCTAATTCCACATGCTGTGCCAGCTCTGGAATCCCTGGGCCCATGATGCCTACCATGGAAACTGGATGCGGTGGCAAATGCCTGTAATCCCAGCACTGAGGAAAATGTAACACACCTGCAATCCCAGCACTTGGGAGGCTCACTTGGGAAGACTGCCATGAGTTTGAGACCAGTCTGAGTAACACAGTGTGTTCAAGGCCAGCCTGAACTAAGAGCAAAACTCTGTTTAAAAAAAAAAAAAAAAGGAAAACGAGAGGTGCACACCCCTCATCTGGGGCATCTTAATACAGATCTTCCCAAATTAGACAACAGCATGCCAAAGGGTCTTTCATTAATAGTTTCTGTTGAAAAGAGATCAAAGAACAAAATACACATGAAATATGCAATCAATGACATAAATCTGTTGCAGTATTTTTTTACGTTGCAGTTTTACTTTGAAGAAGCAGAAATATTTAGAAGCCCAAATAATGGTGCATGTAATAATAAGTAGCTCACTGGAGAAATTGATAGTTTTACTAAATCATGTTTTTGGAAAAGTATATTTCAATGTTTAGAAAAATAAGACATCCTCAGTAAGTTCTAAAAACCAAAAAATAAATAAGTAAATAAATAAATAAATAAATAAATAAATAAATAAAAATAAAAAAATAAAAATAAAAACCAGTATGTCTTGGAAAGTTTGGGTTTCAGAAGGCTAGTTCCTGTATGGAAGTATCCATAAACCTAACCTTGGTGTACGATTATGAGCACGTAAAAATGTTCATTGGTTGTAATGCAACAAATAGTAAATACATTTGCCCTAGGGCTTGTTTACCCTTCTCTTCCATAGTCTCTAGATGAACTTCAGGATGATTGCTTATCAATGTCATGCCTTTCTACACAGTTTTAAGCCTAACCAAATCTCCCTAAATGAAAACTATATCTTCTCATTTTTGCAACTTAGCTTTAAAACCTTGTGGAAATCTGTGTAAGTTGATGTGAAACAAATAAATTACATGTTATTGACAACTATTAAGTACAACTGAAAGAGTTTTAATGGTGAGTTGCACTGCACTATTAACCTAATTTTCTGTAAGATGTATTTTATCTCCCCAGTAATGAGTTGGCTAACATTACTGGTGCATTCAGAAGTTCTGACTCATATTTTCTTACAAATCACATATTTTGTATCTATGAATTCATTCCTGCGAAAACTTATATTAGGCAGCAAGCAGTTATATTATGGCTTTTTCTCTCTTATCCAGAGAGCAGTGTATCTATCCACAGCTTACTATTCCTTAAAAGCACGAGATTTTTTTTTAAAATTCAGAATCTTTACACAAATGATGTGAAATAGGGCTGGTGAGATAGCTCAGCGGTCTAAAGCACCTGCTTAGGCAAGCCTTGGCAGCTGTAGGGACCATGTTTTGATCCCCAGCACCACACGCTGTGCCAGCCCCACCCCAGGGCAGGCTGAGCCAGCCATAACATTAAAAAAAAAAAAAAAAAAGCAAAAGGGACTTAAAATTCATAGATAAAACAGCATTATGCAAGCTGGATCTGATCTCATTAAGAAAATGTTTTGAGTGTGTGTGTGGTTTTTTCCTTTCTTTCTCTCTTTCTTTCTTTCTTTCTTTCTTCCTTCCTTCCTTCCTTCCTTTATTTCTTCTTTCTTTCTTTTTTGTTTTTAGTTCAGGTTCTACACGGTCACACTATGTAGATCAGACTAGCAGTGATCCTCCTGTTTTCAGCCTCCTAAGCGCTGTGATTACAGGCCTGTGCCAACACACCCAGTCTCAATTGCAAACTCAGAGAATCCCTGGGGCAGGGCCACACGGCAGGCCAGGGATGGAACCCAGCTGCTGAGCTGTGCCTGAGCAGGTGCTTTCATCTGCTGAGCTATCTGGCTGGCTGAAAGTGTTCTTAAAAAATTAACTTTTAATTGTCTAATATGCATTTATAAGTAGTGGATTAAATTAATGAAACTGAAGAGTGAAATTTGATTGGATGAGCAGTAGCTATTAGTTTAAATAGTGGTATAATAATAAGATATCTTATTTTTATATTACCAAGTTGAATTCAAACTCTGTATTTTTCATTCACACATACAAATATGTGTTGTTTATTTTCCCAAGCACATCTCATACATAGATGAACATTATTATTTTAAAATAACATGGAGATTCTATCTTAATTTTTGAAACACGTCTGAGAACAGAAGCTGTTTGAACATCTTATCTCTCCAAAACCACAAAATAATGTTTTACGCACAATGATGTATAAAATGTGTGACATCAGTATTTGAACTGAAAAATGAGAGAACTATTAGGTGCATAAAAATATACTCTTATTCTCTTTCACTTGCATTTACCATTCATATGATAATCTTGACTGTAAAAGCTTAAATTAAAGGGAACTAATTAAAGAAATATGAGTCATGCAGGTGTGGTGGTGCACACCTGTAATCCAGCTCTTGAGAGGCAGAGGCAAGAGGATCCTTGCAAGTTGGAGATCTGCCTGGGCTACCAAATGAGCTCAAGGTCACCCCAAATTGCATAGTGAGACTCTATCTAAAAATACAAAAGAAGTACAGAAACAGGAGTATTTCACTGAAGAGACTAATAAAGGAAAATGTTTTACTCAAAACTAAATGTTAAAAAAACCTAAACCTTTAAAAAATGAAACTTCATTAATCACAGTAATAAAAAAAAGAGTTTTATACCAATTGCAAAGGAATCCATGCATGTTTAAGTATAGTCAATTACAAAGAATAAAATCAAGTGGTAAATGAATCACATTAATATAAAAATTTTAATATCTAAGTAAGTAATTAATATAAAACAAGGTCTTAACTATGTACATCTTTATGAACATAAAGTTAATCATTTTTCTTTAGAAATTAGAAATTAACAATTGTGCATACTACTGTTTTATTTTTCTGAATAAATTGTCTGAGTTCATCAACTTCATTGAAAATGATTCTTCTGAAAGGAAGACATTATTTGATTTTCTGGAAGTATATTATAACTGACTAGTGAAAGAAATGGTAGCTAACATAAAATTATATATACCAACTCTCAGCTAAGCTGAGCCAAAATTATGGATTTGAATAATCTTTTCCATTTGTGGAATAATTATATTTTAGCCATGAGTAACACATTAGCCAACAAATAAAATTACTTTCTTATGTAAAGAAAGTTCTAGAAGCTGATTTATTTTACATGAGTATTGCTCAAAGATGTTCTGGGATTTCTCGATAATTCCATTTTTTATTAATAATTTTGAGGTAGCTGCAAAGGTGCCAACCTGTCATTTTTGCATACCATTTTCTCATCTTGGAAAATAGACCAGCTCTTCACTCTACTTTATACATGTTTCCTATATATTATTCTTTCATAAGATTTCAACAGGTATTTTGTGTTCACTTATTCTGTATACTATGCACATATTCACGGTAACAGTGTATCTTTTATTCACACATTTTTGGTTTTCTCTGCTAGCACTCTCTCCACATGAAGACGGAAGCAAATAGAGATATAACACCTTGATTTCCAGCTTTAAACACTGAATAATCTAAAACGATGGCGTGTGGGCCTCGCTTTGTACCTCTCTTCTACACCTTTAAAAAGTCTCCCCAAGTGATAAAATACAATGAAAGTGAAGCTGGACCACGTTCTGCCCTCCGCTCACCGCAAAGGAGCCGTTTGGTTCTGGTGAGCTCCATGAGCACGCACGTCTGAGCCATCTGGGACCTGCTGCGAGAGCTGCATCCGAACCGCACTAAGCTATGTTATTTTAGTGGAAAACTGTGCATCTTCTTGGCCTTCAGAGTCAACGCTGAGTCATCCCTGTATCACTTGGTACAAAAGCAATCGTAATTCTCAGCCTAGATGTCAACCTTCCAGATTCTTCTTTCCACGTCTGTGACAGCTGAGCTGCCTGATATTTCCAGGTTTTCCACCTAGATAGATTGATTCCACCAGTGCTCATAAGAAAGCCACGAAGCCTTCAGGGCAGATTACAGTGGAATTGTAGGCCCTCTCTGTAAGCTCCCTCTGGTGATGGATTCTTAATTGGGCTTTTTAACATACTAGCCATCTCCTTATAAATTATGTATTCTTGATTAATAAAGCATTTTTTCTAGTGTATAGATTAAAACTTGCCCACAAATAGTATTCCACAGATGTTTTTTTTCCTTATGCCCACTTTATTGTTCTGCGCAGTGCTCAACCTGGGCTGCGAGGGTGGCTGAGCCGCCCAAGGCAAGGGGTCTGGCAGGACATGCAAATGGAGCTGTGATTCCTGGATTTAAATAAATACGTAGTGGCAAGGTAGGACCCAAGTCTGCCCAAGTCTGCTGGACTCCGGTCTGCCCGGTCCGCCTTGTGTGAACCCTAGGGACAGGGGAGCTTCCCAGCCCAGTGTCACACATGGAACAGGTCCCTCAGCTCCATAGGGTGACAGCCACCCCACTCCCCGCTCCCCAGCCTGCGCTGCAAGAGAGGGGAAAGGGCTCGGTGGGCGGGGCCAGGCCCGAGTGGGCGGGGCCAGACCGGAGTGGGCGGAGCTGGAATGTGTGTCTGGTCTGGGCGGGGGGGGGGGAGTCTCAGGAAGGCAGGGCCTAGATGACCTTGAGCTGGTGGTACAGCACCACAGGAAGGCACTGCCCATGCTGTGCAGCATGTTGAAGCAGACACCCTTGAAGAAGACTTTGCTGCCCTCGTCCTTGAGGATCTTGCATCAGCAGTCAATGGTGCCCGCATATATGCTGTTGGCTCCTTTCCACCCCGACTACATCATCATCCACCACCACACGGTGCTGAAGTAGTAGCACACCACTCCGGCCACAGCTCTGACACTCTGCACAATCATCGAGCTGGCCACAGTGTGCGTGTTCTTGGGGTCCGGCAACATGCCCTTGGCGGTGTCGGAGATGGCGAAGTAGGCGGCACATGCCTTGCACCGACACCGTCAAACTGTGGTAGAGCCTGCGGATGCCATCAGACTTGGTGATCTTCACCAGGCAGTCGCCCAGGCCTTTGAGCTCACGCTCGGTGCCAGACTTGCCCACGTAGGCGGCCAGCAGGGTCTGCGCGAAGTCCAGCAGATACATGAAACACAGCCAGGTAGCCCCAGCCATACCCGGAGGCCAGGTTGCTGGCTAAGAACCTCCAGAACTGTGTGTGCTTGCTCACGCTCCCCCAGGAAGACCTGCTTGTACTTGTTCTTGAAGGCGAAGTTGAGAGCTTGTGTAGAGAAGCAGTGGATGATGTTGGCCAAGTTGTCCCGTCAGAAGGACATCATGCCCTGCTCCTTGGGGATGCGCACAATGCAGCCCACGGTGCCCTTGTACTGCTTCTCGGTCACGCTCTGCTTGCTGGCGCGTGCTGGGCCTGCAGCAGCAGCTTGGCCTGCTCGATCGGGGCCATGACCGTCTTGGAGATGGCACCTGCGATGCCACTAGCCAGGAAGGGAAATGGCTTGGTGAAGGAAATGGCCTGGCCGGTCATGGTGGCACAGTTGGCAGACTGCTGCAGGAGAGCAGACGAGGACAGTGCAGAAGAGGCCTCTGCTAGCTCAGCCCAGCCATCGCAGACACCAAAAGAAAAGCTCTACAGATTAATATATTATAGTGGAAGTGAAATGCAGTAGGGGCCTGTTATAAAGGACCTCACCTTGGCCTTTGCAAAGTTCTGCAGCAGAAGCCTAGGGCATGCACAAAGCTCTGAGCCTCCTTTCTTAGTGCTTTGCAGAAAGAGAGAAAAACAGAAACAGTCAGTGACAGAGAGAGAGGCAGAACATATAGTGTGAATTTGGAACAGAATTAATTTGTATCAGTTAAAGAGTTTGTATCCTTCAGGTGCCATGCCCTTTGGGAACTGGACAGTGGTTTTGCTTTGGCAGATGATTCCGGGTCATCATCCTTGCCATCCTAGCATTGGCTCTTCAGGTCTTGAATAATGTCTGGAGAACTAGGGTGGGGATCTTGAGCAGGAGCCTTCTGCAAAGTCACCAGAAATTGCCGTCATCCTGTCAACACCAGACTGCTCATCTATGAACCTTCAGGGTTCGTTGGTGCTTGCTCTCAGCAGAGCGCAGAGACGTTCAGAGCTTCAGGAGCGGCACAGATGCTGAAGGTTAACTTCCTCCACATAGCTGACGCCGATAAATGGTTTCTGTAATGTAAAATCTACCTTTCTTGACATTGGCTTCTTTCTGCCTCCCACTCTTTCTTCTTTTCTCTCTCCTCTCCTTTGTTGCTTCCTCCTTCCTTTATTACTTCAGACAGACTCAGGAGAAGCAGCTTTATGAGAACATTTCTCTGCCTGGACCTCCAGGAGTTTGGCAGGCAGCCTTCATGCCGGAGGGGAGGGCAAGTCACCGCGTCTGGGTCTCTGCAGAGCCCACTTCCTTCAGATCCCGGTCCTTTCTCCAGGATTTTCTTGACCCACAGTTAATCAGAACATTGCAAAACGAATATAAACTGACTGAGCTTCTCTTAAACTCCCTTGTTCCTTTTCATTTATGGCCAAGCCCTGAGCAGAACAAGACCCTATGGAGCAGATCCCCTGCCAGACGTTAACAAGATTACACTTCAGTGTGAGATGCAATGAACGAGCAACAGTGAGCTCTGTCCTCCAGTTTCCCGGCCTGCCTGGGCTTTCTCAGCTCACATTCCACAGCCAAAGATTTTAAAAGGATCTAGAGGAAAGGAAAACATATCCTGCGTTTCTCTAGCCTTTCCCATGCACACACCGCTTTCCTAAATCCTGAAGTCATGCGCTGTGGAGAGAATCAGAAGAGGGGTAGTGAAGGCCCATGGCTTCCAGGGTTCCGGCCGAGTTCCAGTCCAGTTCTGTGCTCTGTGTTATAGCCAGTAGTTTCAACAGAGAGTGGACAGGTAGACCCCTTCTCCTACTTTTGAATGTCACTTTGTGCTATGGCTTTGCCTCTGACTCTGGCATTTCAAGCCTGGATTGAATACTGGGCAGGGGTGACTTATTCATTCCGAGTTCTCTCTTCCTGCCACATTCACATCCCTGGGGCCAGGGATAGAGTAACTGATTTGTAAACAGAAGGATAAACAATGACTGGACCTCATGGGCCCACAGCAAGGATTACACTGGACGCTTTGGGAGAAGAGATGCCCAAATCCTCAATTTGGGGTTCTTTGATGTCTGTGCCAAAGGTTGCATGCCATGGCTCTGATGCATGGCGTTCTGTGATGTTGGCCACTGCCCGGGTCTGCACGGTCATCCTAGCTTCTCACTGCCTATCCAGTTTCCCAGGCTTCTGACTGATTCTTCAGCTGACAACTACTGATCATCTCACTGGTACTAACAAATCTTTCATTCTGTATTGATGGTCTCAGAGGTAGCCCTTGCCTGCCCCACAAAACTCTCTTCAAGCTCAGTGCATGCAAACTTACAGAGGGCTTGTGATGTCCTTGTATATCGAGACTATTTTAGTCCTTTTCTCATTGGTGTGACACCCAATGCTGGGTACTTACTTTTTTTTTTTAAAAAAAGAGGTTTGTTTAACTCTGTCTTGGAGTCTTAAGAGCATGGTGCCAGCTTTTGCTTGGCTGTAACGAGGGCTTCAAAGTGGATAGCAGCACAAGGGTGGGAGCCCATATGGAAGAGATTGCCCCAGGAGAGAGGAAGCCAAGAACCCGGAGGACCGCATCCTGCTCTTTTCTAACAATACACTCAGGAACTAACTGGCTTGGGGGGATAACATTAATACTTTCCAAGATCAGCACATCCAGTGGTCTAACTACCTTGTACTAAGACACACCACCTTGGCTGGGTTTCACCATCTTTTAATGCCCATTACATGAGGGAGCAATCTTCTAACACATGAACTTTTGAGGAACAAACCAAATCAAAATCATAGCAAAGACTGAGAAGTGTGAGGGTGCATGAGAGATTAGACTTGAGGACCAAACGAACCATCTGGAAACTAATCCAATGGGAGGTAATCCTGTAACATCTCCAACACATCTGCTCAATTCAGAGATATGCCTTTCTCTCTCTGTATCTTAGCTCCACAAACTGGCAGTAAAACTAGCTTTCTGTGCCAAACATGTGCATGCCAAAAGACCTCAGAATTTTCCACCAAATGGTTTATAGGTCTTTGATAAAGGGACTTCATGAGCATATGGGTAAGAACAGCCTTAAAAGGGAAACATTAGATGACACGCAGTTTAATTCCCTTGTGCAGTGCGCATTGCACCATTTGAGGATTCGTGCAGCCCAGCGTCTTCCTTCAGAGGAAGGCGGGGGTGTGGGGAACGTGACTGGGAGGGTCGGCTAGGGCCGCGCTGCAAGGCACGGCCGGTGATGTCAGACACAGGCCGGGGCAGAGCTGTGCGAAGCCGGCAGCCAGGAGATGAGTTATGTGACGGAGAGGAGAGAGAAAACCTAGACGGGGTGGACAATGTGGAACTTCTCGAGTCTGCTAAGGAGGAAATCCCCCTAATAACTTGTTTTACTGGGTGAAAGAAGGGGTAAACCAGAAAGATGTTTTATTTAATTTCAACAACATAAACCATAGAGAGTTTTAGAACCTAATAAAGGGAAGAAAAAAACGGTCTGTATATCTATATATCTATCATCTGTTTATCTATCTATCATCTATCTATTTATCTATCTATCTATCTATCTATCTATCTATCTATCTATCTACCTATCTATCTATCATTTCAGGGCATATATGTGTTTCAACCATTATTGGAACTTGGAGTATGCAGGAAAACTCATATATATTATAAAGTATTTCTAACTTGGTTGAAGGGAAGAAACATTTAGAAGGTAAATGCATATCTAACTGTAGCACTACTCAAATTTCATTTTAATTTTATCTCATAGAGAGTAAACCCTTGTTAATATAGAGAAAAAGGATTTTAAAATAAAATTTGTACTAAATTGTTAGTAGGCATAGATCAATTATTCTGTATAGCATTTCATAATATCAATGTTCATTTTATGAAAGAGAATTGATTTTTTAAAAAAAAATTTATGTGTGTGACGTATGCGATGATGACACTAGTCAGGAGAAATCTGCATCTGTATATAAAGCATCTCAATTCTTTTTCTTTTCTTAGCACATCCATCAAATCCTCCTCTCCCCAGTTATAAAAGTTCTCTTTCCTTTGTTTTTCTGCCTTTTATTGGTGACAATTTAGGTTTTATTTGAAGGAAATGCAGTATATTTCTGCATTTACTCTGAAAATACTCTGAAGTATTTATTCTAGGCTTTCCAAAGATACTAACTATGGCATCTACTCTGGAAAAGCACACAACTACTACCAATTTGGGAGCAAATGGTTTCAAGGTTTCCCACATTTTAAGCGACTCTGTCTTTCTCCAACAGGGTTAAGAATTTGTGGAAGCATCAGTAAGCTGTGAATGTGTCAGAGTCCTTGAGTAATAGTGATGGCAAACCTTTCCAAGGTTGCGATAATAACAGCCCACTGTGGTGAGTTTGCCATAGGTTTGCAACCCAGATATGATGAACAGCAGTTCTTGATGGGCGGATGGTACATCTGGCTCAGTGGTTCACCATGCTGGGCAGGGCTAAGGAAAGCTTAATACTTTGTAAGGTCTGTTTATTCTCTAAATCAGTTCATGTAAGTCACATGATTTAGAAGTTAAAAACCCACAAAGTCTTTATCTTGATCCCTGTATCTAAGAAACTTCTCCTACCTCCCTGGTGTTCAGTGGTAACATACTAGTTTATTTTCTCAGTATGCTCCTTTTAAAATTAATTAAACTGGGCCACATTATAAGTATACATAATGATCACATGCATCATAGGGAATTTATGCCTGTACATGATATATTGTGATTTTTTTTATTCCCCATTCCCCTACCTCCCTTCAACCCCTATTCCCTTCCTTACTTAAAAATCTTTCTTTTTTCTAGTTTCCCTTACATTATCTTATTTTTAGTCCCCCTTCCTTTTCTTCCTCTACTTACCTTTCCCCCTTTCCACTTGAAGAAGTTTTTACTTCCCAATCTTTATCCTCTATATTGCTGCTTACTCTTTGAGTTTCTTGGAAAGGGAAAAATG
>PVJA010000499.1:116153-170035 GCA_004027025.1 Myocastor coypus
CCTTCCTTCCTTTCTTCCTTCCTGTTTCTTTTTTTTTCTAGTTCCTTATACAGTCTAGATATTAGTCCCTTGTGTGAGGAACAGGTGGCAAAATTTCCATTTCTATTGGCTGTGTCTTCACATTGTTGGTGATCTACTTTTCTGTTCAAATTATTTTGAATTAGATTTGATTCCACCTGTTGATTCTTTGTAAGACTTACTGTGTGATCAAGCTTTGTTAAAAAAAAAAAAATCTTTGCCTACACTTACATCTTTAAGCATTTTACCCATTCTATCTTCTAGGAGACTTAATGCTTCTATTTTAATATATAAATTCTTGGTCCATTTTTGTTTCAGTTTAGTGCATGGTAGGAGATAAAAGTTCAGGCTTAATCTTAGGCATGTGGAAAGCAAGTTTTCCCATCACCATTTATTTTTTCTTTTATGTGTGTGGGTTTGTTTCTTTGTTTATTTATTTATTTATTTTTGTATTTTAGGAAAGAGTCTACTGGGTGTTCAGGCTCTCACTACTAAACCAGACTCATAGCGATCTGCCTGTTTACAGCCTCCCAAGAGCTGGGATTACAGGTGCACGCCACCATGCTCAGTCTCAATTACTATGTCAGTGCATCCTGGGGGTGAGGCCAGCACAGCAGGCCCAGGATCGCACCCGCACCCCCTGCACCTGCATGCAGGCACTTTAATTCACTGAGGTATTTGGACGGCCCTCCCATCACCATTTATTAAAGAAGCTATCTTTCTTCTAAGGGTAGTATTTGACTCTTCTAGCAAAGATAAGTTATTTGAGTATGCTTGGGGATGTTTCTACATCTTCTGTTCTATCAACCCTTCCTCTCTTTGTGTGTGTGGGGAGGGTGGTGAGTGTGTATAACTTTTTGCCAGTAGCATGCTGTTTTTATTATGACAGCTTTGTAGTATGACTTCAAATGACCCTTCTATCGCTCATTGTCAAGAATTACTTTTTGATAGTCTATGTCTCTTTCAGTTTTACATTAATTTTAAGATTGTTATCTCTAGTTCTCTTAAGAATATTGTTGTCTTAAATAGGATTGCATTAAATCTGCACAACAATTTTGAAAGTGTGTCCATTTTTACTATTTCTGCCTATCCAGGAAGAGGGGTATGTTTTCCATTTTCTTTACATTGAACAGGAGTAGTGAGAGTATGTATGCTTGTCTTCAGGTATTTCATGTCTTAGAGAGATAACTTCCACTTTTAGACCATTATCTTAGTATTTGATGACTTATATATTTTGTACTAAGAATAACTCTCGCAGCCTTGCACTCACCGGGCTGGCACTGAGCTGCTAGGCTGTATGCCTGGCCCTTCTTTTGTTACCTGTTGGATTTTCATAGATAGATTTTATCTTATTGAGCTAAAGACCTTCTATTCCAGACTTCATTACTACTTTTTACTCATGAATGGACATTAAACTTTGTTAAATACTTTTTTGTGTGCCTATCAGGGAGATTGTGCGGTGTTTCTGTTTGCTTCTGTTAATGTAGTGTATTACATTTACTAATTTGCATATTTTAAACCACCCTTCATCCATGGGATTAATCCTACTTGGTCATGGAGTATGATCTTCCTGACAGTTTGTTGCACCCTATTTGCCAGTATATTATTGACAATTTTTGTGTCTATGTCCATTATACTGATTGGCCTATTGTGTTTGGGTCCTTATCTAGTTTTGGTGGTGACAGTATTTCTTCTCTAATTTTTTTTTTTGTGTGTGTGTATGTGTGTGTGTGTGTGTGTGTGTGTGTGTTTGGAGTTCAGCAGTAAATCCATCAAGATCTGGGCTTTTCTTAATTGGATATATATATATATATATATATATATATATATATATATATATATGCTGTTTTTGTGATACCAGGAATTGAACTCAGGACCCTGAACTTGCCAGGCAAGTGCTTATTCTATTGAGCTATTTTGCCAGCCCAATTAGTTATATTTTTATAGTTTTTAATTTCTTCAGTTTTATCTCCTGATATTAGATTATTGAGGATCTTTATATCTTCTTGATTCAATATTTACAATTCATATGTATCTAGCAATGTATTCACTTCTTATGAATTTCACATTTTATTTGAGGAAATGTCCTCAAAGTAGCTATATTAGTAGAAATCCTCTGGATTTCTGCAGAACCTGTTGTCATTTCATCATTTTTAGTCCCATTTACTTGAATTTGAGTCTTTTTTTTTTCAGTTGCTTTGTACGTACTTAAGCACATTATATATGTGATCTGTTTTGGAGAAAGTCCCATGCAATACTGAGAAATTATGTATTCTGTTGTTTTGGGGTGGAACACTTTGTAAATGTGTACTAAGTCCATTCTTTCAAAGGTTTGGTTTAGCACTGATATATACATATATATATATATATATATATATATATATGTATATATATATATATATATATATTTTTTTTTTTGGTCTAGTTGACCTATTTCTAACAGTGGGTATTGAGGTCCTCCATTACAATTGTATCAATGGCTATCTGATCATTTATATCTAGTAGTGTTGCTTTTATATAATTGAATGTGTTTGTATTTGGTGCATACATATTTGTGATTATCTCTTCCTATTGAATTGTTCAAATCTGTTAACAAATTTGTAGTGACCTTTTTTGTCTGTTCTGATCAGTCTTGGCTGGAAATCCACTCTGCTTCTTTTGACTGGTGAATTTATATTGATGATTATCACTGATAGGCATTGATTTATCCTATCTGATATTATTTTCTTGTTTATGATTCCCTTTTATTTCATTCTATTTAACTGCTTACATAACCTGGTGGATTCATTCTATTGGTATTCTTGGAATTGTTATCTTTTTCTAGGATATTCTTCAGAAATTTGGGGGAGGCTGGTTTAGTAATCATGAATTTCTTCAGATGTTCTTTACAGCGAAAATATCTCATTTCTCTATCAATGTTGAAAGATAATTTTGAAGGATATATTAATCTGAGTGGTAGATAATTTTCTTTTAGGACTTCAAATACTTTAAGCTTTTCTTGACTTTAAATTTTGTGTTGAGCAGTCTGGTTTAATCCTGGTGGATTTTTTTTTTTTTTTAATAGGGTTTGTGACTTTGCTCTAACAGAATTTCTGAAATCTTAATTATAATGTACCTTGAGTTTTTCTGTTTTGTGTCCTGTGTCTCACTAATCTACATGTCTTTTTTTTTTTTTTGTCCTTGCTTGCAAGGTTGTTCTGTATGTGAACAGGTTTTCTTCTTGGGTCCTCGATTCTACCTTCTGAGGTTTCATTGATTCCAGTTAATCTAATATTAGTCTTTGCATCATCTAGCAGCTGTTAGATTGAATTTTTTCATCTATTGTTTATTTAAAGACATTTTTCATTTGACAAGCACCCACTAAAACCCTGTCCTGTAGATCTGATACTCTGTCTTCACAGCGGCTGACTCTGCTCCGTGTACTTTCAATAGAATTTGCAGTATGGATTTCTGCCTGATTCTGTTTTATGAAATTCAGTTCTTTTCTGTGTTGAGTATTCATGGTTTACCTATCTTTCCTAAGTTCCTTTATTTTTTGTCTGTATTTATTGTAGACATTTTCTTCATTATGGTCCTAATCTCTTTAGTTATCTATGTAGCTGAATTTGTCAAGAGTATTATTCACTTGCTTTGTTACTATCATCATTTTGGAAAATTCAGATGGGCAGCTTTCAAGCTCTTCTACTTCACAGCCTTCTTGGCTTTGTTCTGGGGAGTTGAGCTCAAACCAGACCAATGTTAGCTCTGTGTGCCAGATGAATATCTCAGTTGGTGGAGCACACACTGCAGACTTCTGGCAGACACAAGTAAAATCAGGACTCAATACTGAAGACTCCCAACACAAGTGGTCAAGGATCCCTGTGTATCCTCTCAGAATCTGAGATTAGGCAGTGGGAGGGTGATGCTCCACCTGGTCACTCAGTCCAGGTGTTGTCCATGAAGATGCTGTACCCCCCACAAAGAGGAGTTTCTAAATTTACCATGTTTTGTCCTTAAATTTGCCTGTGAAGATACCTGATAACTCAAAAATAAAAACTTTATTCTTTTCTTTCTTGCCAGAAAAATTCAAATGACTAAATTTAAAGAGACAGAAATTCAGTGTATGTAACTATCACCTTAAGAATGCATTAGTTAAGTGCTGTGAGAGTATTTTGATTATTTAGGATTGCGTTTTGTTGTACGCCGTCTAACACGATCTTGCTGGTTTCAGTTTTCTTTTTAACTGCATTAAGAAGAAATAGACAGATCACTCACAGAAGAACTGAGAGACTGCCATGGATTAAAGCTGGTTTAATATATTTTCTCTATCATGTTCAGTATCTGGTTATGGTTTATCTATACACTAAGACAGAAGAAGCAAATAATAAAAAAAAATTGCTAGTTGACTGTTTCTCTTTATATCATGAACTATTAGTAAAATTTTAATTCCTTCAGCAAGGGGGATGAGGAAAACGAATAGTTGGTAGGTCCCAAGTGCTTTTCGTTATTTAAATAGTTATACAGTTCACTCAATTTTAGCTTTTTGTGAAAGTTCAAGAGACTGTTAGCATGCTCTTTTAATAACAATTTTCATTTATTCAGCATTACTATGCAAAAATAAAACATAGACCCTTCCTCAAATAGTGTAGTAGTCCTACCTGTATTAGTGTATATATTAGGCTAGATAATGCCAAGATGGGGAGAAATATAAACACATTTCTAGTAGGTTATGCATGGGGCCTATATCAAAGGCTAATTCAGGTCATGGAGCTAGTGTCTCTCTATTAGGGAGATGAGGCAGAATGCAGACACTGAAACCTTATTCCTAAATGAGGTGACAAGTAAGATTTATCATAGCTCCTGTGGGCTGAGAAGATCATCAAGTATCACCAGAAACTGACATGGCTACAGATGTGGTATAATTGAGCAGATGTTCATATTTACTCTTTGTGTTCTAAATCTAGTCTCAAAATCTGCTCTTTGGGAATAATTTCAGTCTATTTAACTGTACTGCCAGACTAGGAAAATATGAAAAAGTCTTGTTATTTTTTTTTTTTTTTTTTTTAATTTATGTATTTGGTACAGGGCCTCACTATGCAGCTCGAACTCAAATCCTCCTGTTTTTCAGCCTCTGCAGCACTGGGACTACTGGTGTGCACTACCACACCCAAACTCGGCCTGAGTGTTCATGCGGGTGGGACCGGCGCAGTCTGTGGTACCAGGGATCAAGCCCCAGTCCCTGTGCTTGCCTAAGCAGGTGTTTAGTTCCTGTGATTAATTTTGAACCTCATAGCTTTCTGTTGGATATTTTTAAAATTTTTGTTCAATTATATTTAAGAATCACTAATTGAGTATGTGCTCATGATACTGAGCTTCCAAAAGAGGCAGATGACAATCATCACATCTATGGGCCCTCTGGGATGTTTCTAGGAAAGAAAATGCTAGAGAATTTACAAGGGAAATTAAAAGGTCTAATATTTAATGAAGGCCTTTTTACTTAACGTGATACGGAGGTGGTAGCCTTTTCATGTCAATTCCAGGAAAAGCAAAGACTGATCCAGAAATGTAATTCACCAGATTCACTCCAAAGAAACCAAGCAGTCTTACATGTGATAGACAGTTTTCAGATACTTTATAATAGCCCTGTCTGAGGCTCACAAACCATACACAGAGGCTTAGATCAAAGCCACAAGACATGCTGAGGTTCATCTTGTGCTTGAATTTATCCAGAAACAACGGAAACATGATATCATTTCACATAAGGGAATAAACCAAAGTGGAAACAGTGGAGTTTTCACTGAAGGGTTCAGTTTGTGGTCAGGCCACGCAAGAAAAGGAGACGGAAAACTAAAGTGCTCTATAAAACTTTATTTTTCTTTGTAAATATTATCAAATTGTGATCTCCAAGTATGGTAAGATTTTGGCCAGAATAAATAAAACCCAGCTAATAAATACAGTATACGCTAAGGATTTCTTGAGGGTCTCTCTTTTGTCTTTTCTTCCTGATTCTTAGCGTTCACTGTGAGAGTCTGAGGTTCACTTCAGGCCAGCATGTTTTGGTCATACTTAGAAGTGTGAAATTTTCTGGAAGGAAAGCAGTCATCTTCCGCTCTTCCAGATGACTACAGAGAAGCCAGAGAAATGCCTGGCCAGGAGGAACATATTATCTTTCCCAACAATGACAGCAAAAGGCAAAACCTTTCCTCTTCTCCTTCCAGTAAATTATAATTATTTTATTTCATACATTTAATTTACTTCATAGACATTGTCCTTGTCCTCTAAACAAACATATCATTTTTTGGTTAGTGTTTAGATCTTTATTTTCTTACAACTAAAACGAATAGGGACAACACCTTGTATTTGGTAGCTCTATGCATTTTCAGTAACGTGTCATCCATTATTCTGCCTCTTATTTTTCATCATTCAAATGCAGAAGCACAGACTTAGCATCCCTTTCATAAAGGTAAGGAAGGTGTGGGTTGGCAGTGTTGCTCACTGGCAGAGCCATCGTTGCAAATGTGTGGGCCTGGGTCTACTCCCCACACCAAAAAATTAAAATCAAGTAAAATACAAGATCATAAACAATGGTAATAATAATAATAACAAGGAAGTCCTAAAAAGTAGAACGTTCTCTCAGTGACGTGTCAAAAGAATATTAGAGTTGGAATCAGAGGTTTATCCCCCTTCTTCAGATTCATTTCATTGTTCGAATGTGAAAACAGGAAACCTTTTAGCCACTCATCTACATACTCTGGTGAAGTAAATGTAGGTGTCCTGGGGCTGTCTATTTGCCTCCTTATTCAGTGAGATAAAGCTCCACGGAGTCTTTTTCTTGAATCACAAGGAGCCTTCACAATCAAATGCTTGCCAGTGACACTGAGGACTTTTGTTCCTGGGTGGTTGCTGGGCATATACTAATCAACAGTGAAGCCAATGTATTTCTGCTAATACTGTAGATGTGCACACTGACACTGAACTCTCAGATATTCTTTGATGTCCAAGGTTTGACCACTTTACAGTTGCAAATCTTGTATTCAGTGGCTAAACAAAGCAACTGTTCAACATTTGTAAAGCTGTAATATTCGTGTGTGTTAACAAATTCCCCTTCTTGCTTCTACACCTGTCTTTTACTCTAATCTTTTTACTTTTCTACATCCGTTAGTTTCTCCCCTCCCCTTTGGAAGGGTGGTCAGATAAATCCTTTCAAATTAAGCAGTGAGAATTGTGGTTTTAATTTTAGAAGAGAATTGCTTTATTTTATAAAAGTAAATTCTAGGGACAGCACTAAATTGCCATTTTTGGCAAATGAGGGATTATTTGGTTTACCTGAAATTTGAATTTAATTTGATAAAAAAAAAATACTTAGTTTAGAAACTGTAAAGATAAAATCTCTGTGTAATTCTTATGCCCCATGAGACCA
This sequence comes from Myocastor coypus, assembly GCA_004027025.1. Lineage (NCBI taxonomy): Eukaryota > Metazoa > Chordata > Mammalia > Rodentia > Myocastoridae > Myocastor > Myocastor coypus. The sequence continues at coordinate 123,571 of PVJA010000499.1, forward strand.
ACTAGAAAACATCTGCTATAGTCATATGAGTAACATTTGAACTGAAGGTATGTGTAGTGCATGTAATTAGTTGTCTACCTATTTCCCTGGGTTTTCAAGAAAAATATGACCTTAAATATTATTTATGGTAAGCTTTGCCTTGGATATCCAAATACTTGGATTTTATCAGTTAAACAACTGGAATTTAAGGAATAATCTTAGGCCGCTTGTAGGTCAGTAACACTGAGTGTGGTATTGTTGTACAAGGTATTTTATAGAATCCTTATATTTTCCTATGATTTATAAGCTAACTTAGTGAGATGAGAAAAACCATAGTAAAGATACACCATAAAAATATTCTGGGGGTAATGCCAATCTTTTTTTCTTTTAGTATGTAAAACTTTGGCCAGGCAGAGTGGCTGACACCTGTAATCCCAGCACTGGAAGGCTGAGGTAGAAGGATTGTCACAAGTTCAAGACCAGCCTGGGCTGCAAAGTGAGCTCAGGGCCAGCCTAAGCTAAATAGCAAGACTCTGTCTCCAAAAAAAAGACAAAAAAAAAATTGTAAAATGTTTAATATGAAAAGATTCAATTTGGTCTTTAATTCAGAACTTAAAATTTACATTGGCTAGATCTTATGCCAGGTAACTTATGCCATATGGACCAGTGTTCACAGCAGGGTCTCAGAGTCCATCATAGTACAGAGATAACTGTCTAAAGCTTTATGGGGTCCATGGGTTGGAATGCCCTGTGCGTCCTCACTAAACATCTATACGTGCGCCATGGGCTGCTCACTTTCCTTGAGCCCAAGACAATAGCTGGAATTGTTCTTACACATTCAAAGTGCTTGCTGGAGCTAGCACTGTCCATAAATGCTCAGCAGTGATGTCAACAGTTGCCTTCCTATAACTCCCTGATTATTGTGCTATTTACTTAATAGTTAAATCTGTTTTATGTTGAGAGGATATTTGGAATGGAGCTTCTTTCTCCTGCTAATGATATGCCTCAATATTTCCAACTTAGCGTCATTTTTAATGTGCCAGCATTCAGGTTTTTGTTTTAGGGTTATTTTGGAGATAAAACACAATGCATGATAACAACAGTAACAAAAGAAATTTGAACCAATTTTTTATTGTGTCGAAGATTTTAGAAGGCACTGGACTCTACTGTGACTATGCCTCATCCAAAACTAATCATAGGGCTTGAGGGTATAAGCCGTATCGCTCGTGGGCAACAGGTGCAGCATTTAGAGGCTTGTAGTCTGCTGGATAACCTCCGCATTGCACCCACTGCAGACTGTCAGATAACTCAGTACAGTCCTTATTTATTTGGTACACAAGTGCATGTCTAGTTTTCTTTAAGTTTCTGGTTGTTTATTTCTGATAGAACCTCATTAGGTTGGGAGTTCAGAGATGGCAGATCTTGATTCTAATTTAGATACAAGGCATGTGCCCCTAAGATGCTTGGGATTCACTTGGATTTGTCTATACAATAGTCATTAAAAAAAATAGTCTGAGGGGCTGGGGAGATAGCTCCGAGGCACAAGTGCCTGCTGGGCAAGTGCAAGGTCATGAGTTCGAACCCTGGTCCCACAAAAAAAAAAAAAAAAAAAAAAAGTCTGAAAAGATCCCCCCAGCCCCTTAATCAAGGAACTCCATTTAACAAGACACATCCACTCACCTAGGCTATCACTTTGAAAGGCACAAAATATTCCTCCAAATTTGTGTTACATTTTATGAAGTAGGCCTGAATTTCCAACTGGGCTCTGCTTGTATCCATCTTCTACCTTATTAATTAGAGCCTTCATGTGCTAAGATAGATAAAACGCTATGCAAAATATAGACCTGGAGTCTTGAAAGTGGAATAAATGCAGATAAATGGAACTTGTGAAAGAAGTGTTCCATACTCAGCAGATATGCTGCTCACAAGCTGAGGAAGGAATGTGAGCCTTGTGCTTTGGGGCAAATGACAGAGGCTAGAAAATGCTGAAATAATGTTTTAATTTTGACTTCTCTTGAGCAATAAGGCAGGAAAGATAAGTCAAGATTGGTGTGTAGAGTGCTTTACGTGTCAGTGGTGAGTGGTCACAGGCAGCGTGGAAGGAAGCGTAGCAGTCATCCGCGAAGTCAGTCTCTGTGGGCCAGAAGCCCACTCTTGGATGAGGTGGGGTCTCTGTCCAGTGTCCCATAGGCTGAGATCGAGCTCCTGGCAAGGACTGCCATCTCATCCTAGACCCAAAAGGGCCTCTCTTGAGCTCATTCAAGTCGCTCTTAGAGTTGATGGCCTCGTGGTTGTGTGGTCGGCACCTTCCTTTTCTTGCTGGCTTTCCGTGGGGAAGCTCTGTAGGAACTGGAGGCCTTCCTTTTATAGGCCCACAGAAACCATGGGGATTTATGGCTTTAAATTCTTCTGCAACCTGTACTGACTACTTCTCTTTCTCTACTGGATTCCCCTGATTATGCTAAGTCCATCTATGAGATTCTCTCTTTTGATTTACTCATAAGTAGCTGGGGTGATAACTCAGTAATCTAAGCACCTGCTTGGCAAGTGCAGGGATTTGAGTTCGATCCCTGGCGTAATATGCTGTGCCAGCCCCTGAACCCTGGGTGTGCTGCACTAACCATGGAAACTGGGCATAATGGTGCATACACATAATCCTAGCACTTGGGTGATTAAGACAGGAGGATCGCTGTGAATCAGGCTGTGCAATGAGACCCTGTACCAAATGCATAAATAAATAAATGAAAATAAAAGGGTTTCCTGCTGTGTGACATAATCTTGTGCCCCTCAGAACTCTCTATACAGCTTCAGCGTTTATTTTCTCACATGATGGGAATATCATGCTTGACTATTGGAGGGGTGCCTCTCCTAAGAACTACCCTTGGCAAAGAAAACTGCCCCAAGACTTAGGATGCCAACTCATCTTCAGGGTAAGCTGAATTTTGTGTAAAAAAGACTGTAAGGCAGCTATCAATAAATGAGCTTTGCATGGCTCTGAGCCAATATCAGCACAGGCCTCAATATATTCTTCCACTGATGCCCAATGTGCCTTTAAGGGACCCAGAACCTTTTGATATTCAGTATTTGCATTCTCAAAAGGCAAAGTTTGTAACAATAAATCCCTCAAATCTGGTGCTCTCATTGTTTTGTGTATAGCTTCCCTTAATCGGGAGACCAAATCTCCATATAACTTCTTATTAGATTGGAGAACCCTGGCCAGTGACTTTTGAGCACCCTCTGGGCTTTTCACATTTTCCCATGCTCTCAAGCAACCAATGCGAGTTTGCACAAGAGCCACATCATCATATTGCAATTGGGCTTGGAGACCAAGCCAGGCCTCTGACCCAGTGAGTTGATCTGATGAAACATTAACTGGGGGATTTTGTTCCCTGTTAACCCTCTCTTGAATATGTTTCAACTTTACACCAAGCTCTAAATTGTAAATATTGGCTTGGCCCTAAAATTGCACGGTACAGAACTTCCCAATCATGAGGAATTAATCTATGTTCATTTGCTAATCCTTGTATTAATCCAATCACATAAGTTGAATGCATACCATAGGCCATAACAGCCTGCTTTAAATCTTTAATAACCTTGAATGCCAGAGGTTGGCATTCCCATTGTACATACCCTTGGGGAAATTGAGCAGCCGCTGCAGGAAAAATACCCAGTGGGAAAGAATAAGCTTCAGGATCTCCCTGTTGTCTTCCTTCCATAAAAGCCTGAGGTATTGCACTTCTATAAATTTTTGGGGGGGGCTTCCTTTCTTTCCTCATATGGAGGTCAGTAGGGTTAAAAAATAGCAGTAGGGGCTGAATTGTTGTGAACTGTGATAGAGGTACTACAGGGGTAGAGACCTCCATTTTTTTAATCCATTTAGAAATCAGTTGTAATTGCTTTACCTCAGCTCACAGCTCAGACCTCATTCTTAATTTCCTTTTGTTCTCACCCTCCAATCCTCAGCTTCTGAGGAGGTTGTTTGGAATGCCATAAACGTCCTCTTAGGACTCAGTTTGTTATATTCGTCCCCACTATAAAGCATTGAGAAATTTAAAGAGCCGACACTCTTGGTATGCTGGGGAGCACCTTCATGTGGGGGCCTTGAGGGGGTGCAACTTTGTCATAATTATGTACCATAGCCACATTTGAGAGTGAGGGAAACAGAGATCTTTAAAAGGTCTGATGTGCAGATTTATATTTGTGCGGAGGCTGCTCTTGAGGTTTAGCAGTATCAGTATTTGAAGCTGACCTGTTTAAATATTTCTTAGACTCTCCTGAGCCTGATTGCATGGTTCTAAAGCTAAGGAATTTAGATCACAAAGAGACCATACATGAGGAGGAACTGGTTGCTGAATTTGGTGGGCATGAATCAGTGTTTTCTTAACTTGTTTCCAAACTTTTTTCAGTTTAAAGTAGCCTTTCCCTTAGGCCAAAACCAGTAACAATGCCTTTTTACGAGGGAAAATAATTCCTTGAAACTCTTTTGGTTTCACCTTTACCCCCGCTCCTTGGAGTAATGTCCAAGTAAGATGCACATCCTCATTTTCTGCTGAAGCGGAATTTCCCCTTACTCTGAGCTTTTGCCGGTGGTCTCACCTACTCTGGGGAACTTCTCCCACATGGTCAGGGCTCTCTTAACTCACACCTAGTCATCTTCCATGCCCCCCGTTTTACAACACTTGCTGTATGTTACGAGCCGGTGCTGAAAGAAATGACGAGAAGACCTGATGAATGTAGCTTCAGAAGTCTCACTGATATTTGTCTCTCTCCAAGTAAGTCCCGAACTCCAGAAACAACTCAGTTTTGTTTAGGGCTAAGGAACATGCATAATCATCTTAGTAAAGGAAGACTACAATCTCTGACCTCCACCATTTGCCTAACACTAAGTTCATAGAAATGCTAACTGAAAGCAGGTCTCCAACAGGAGAAGCTTCTATCTGTCTCCTTGAGTCCCAGCTTTCTGGGATTCCCAAGTAACAGACCACAGCTGTCCCTGGGCTTTGTTTATTGCTCCCTGCTCCCTTAGGATATTAGGCTGTGGTCTCATTTCTACATTCCTACACTCAGCCCACTAGAGTGATCATGCAGACCTGACATACACTACTGCAATGGGGATTTAGAATGCATGGGCACAGAGGATGCAGCGCAGATAAAATCTCGGTTCTCTTCCCAATTATCAGCTGCAGTCAGGAAGCACCTAGCTTTTTCCACTTATTTCACTTCTTCATGTTTCCTGGGGAAAGAAGACCAAACGTGAGCCATGAAGCAAGTTTTCCTAAATGAGGTAAACTCATTGCACCCTAAAAGTATGCTCCCAGATTGACACACTTGTTGTCTCCTGAGGAATCACTGAGTACTTTCCTTGGAATTTCTCCAGGCTGATGGCAGCCTTCTCACCCAAAGGAGCTGCTGTTCTCAAAATCAAATTACCTACGATAACTGTTCATGAGAAAACAAAGAGGACCGGCCTCCTGCTCTCAATTCAGGAATCGCGGGAGGGCCAGTTGAGCTCCATGCTTCCTGTTGGGACACAAATATCCATCCCATTCCGTTTCGGCTTGTATAGAGACGTCTCCTCAAACCTCATTCAGTCAGAGTTAGGGCTTCTCAGAATTAGCGCGATCTTGGGAGTACGAATGTAGTTTAATTGTGTGATACTCCGGTAAACGGTGTGTGGCCCTGGGTTAGTCCACTAACTGATTTATCATGGCTCTGAATGTGGGTAATGAGAAGTGCCACCCTGGATGTGAGTGGCACCACCTGCAGGCTTTGCAGCTTGAACAGGATAAAGAGGCTGCTGCGCTGCTGTTGTTCGCTGCCTCCTGCCTACCCTGCCTAGGGCTGTTTCTCCTCTGCAGTGCCATTCCATCCTGTTACCCTGCCTTGCAGCCAGCTAACTAACTGCTGACTGAAATCTGCACAAACTGTGAACCCCAATAATCCTTTCCTCTTTTAACTGGTGGGTGTTGAAGATTTTGTTTCAGCGACAAGAAAAGTAACTAAGACTCGCTCCAACCTCTTTCTCCACACAGCGCTGCCTAATGCCTAGACTGATGTCGCTAAGAGCAATCTCAAGTGGAAACCCAGTATAACACTTATCTCAGAGCCTACTCCCCAGGTAACCCATCCTCTAGTCTCATCACATCTCGAATTCAGCATACACTTAAAATTTAGAACTTGTCCTAAGCCAACCTGGCTGCCTCTCACCTCTCAGTGCACCACTTAGACCATTGCAGACCCCTGTCCGGGTGCTAATTCCTGGAGCTAACTTACGCAGGGTACCATGCTTTCTTCCTTGGACTCAGGCATGGTGGAGTCATCCTTTCTGGGCCACCCATAGTTAGGAAGCTGCCGCGCTGCCTATCTCTTCCAACAGATGTGAGAGCTCATCAAATCCCCATTAAGTGATGGCTCAAATGCTCAAATACAACAGTCTCTCTCGTAATCATCCCTTTTCCTTTCTTTGATCTGAATCCCATTTTGCATTGTTTATATCAAGGCTTTCATTCTGGGTTAATCTATCCTTTAATGATTCCCAAGTTTCCCTGTTTATCACCAACCCTCTGCATTTTGGGGAAAGTTCCTCTACTCGGTTCTTACTTTCTCCAAGAAAAGCATATCAGTGGTTTAATTCTGAAAACCCCACAATATCATACATGGTGAGCAAATCCTATCAGGATACAAATCTAAATTGTACCTTCACCAGTACGGACCCATACTAGCTGGCTTTGTGGTGCTTTCTGATGTTTTCATCATTTGTTTCTTTTTAATTTCTTTTAATCGGTATTTGTTTGGGGACACAGGATGGCCATGTTGAGCATAGGGGATCAGCACCCTCGTGCATCACATCCTGCTCCTTTGTACTTCTCTGCCTTGGTCCCACCAAACTTGACTTTTTATCTGATCCATTAAAATCAGTCAAATGCTCTTGAGCTAACCATCAATCTGTAGAAATACATAATTTAGAAAAATAGAACTTCAGAGATTGGACAGAAGTACACTAAGGAGAAATGATAAGCAAAACACTGCCTCTAGGTAGTGCTGCGACTGGGATGAAAGTTCCCATACGAATTTCATGCTTATTAATATTCCTATGGGATGGCATCTCTGGTAGACACTGGTGGCGATGAAGGAGGTGGACTTCCGGTACCCACAGGTAACCTGCTAAGTGAAAAGGTAGCATATATAGCGGAATGCAGTGATAAAAGGAAGACTCAGTGATATTTGTGTAGAAATGGAGAAAACTGAGAAGGTGAGAAAGGATTTTACAGTGAAGAGAAACAAGGAGTGGTAACAAGTTTGGATTCATTATAATAGAACGCTCAGACAGTCAGCAGGAGCAAAGAAAAGTCTGCATGTTTAAGCAGAATGTAACTATTTTCTGCGCGGTGTTCGCCAGGCTGAAGGAAGCAACGCTGAGCAGGCGCCGTTAGCAACCAACCGCTTAGGCCTCAGCATAGCGGAGTTGCCTGGACACTCAAATTTTCTATGAATTTTAGCCAGGTCTGGTTTTGGTTTGAATACTTGCTTGAGATGAATTTCAAACCAGAGAAAAAGCCCAGAATTTTGGCTTACCAATAAAGCAGCCTGGATTACATTTTGTGGCGGTCTTGGTCCTCCAGCCAGACTTGGCACAAGGGCTTCTGGCAGACCCAGCCCCGTGTCAAGAGGCGCGCGGATAGGCACGCGCAGGGTAAGCCGGTCCTCACACCAGTGCCCCTGGCTCCAATTATGGAGGTTTTATGATGATTTATTTAGCTTGGACATCCACCTCTGGAGACATTACGGCTCATTTTCTCTCAAGAACCATACAGAGCAAGCAGACAGCTCAAAGTTTCAGACTATTTTGTGCAACAGAGGAAATAAAATTATTCTGAGAAAAATACATTGAAACTATATTTAGTTGATCAGTCTAAATATAGACTGATGATAGATAAGGCAAAAAATACGAAGTTAAGCTCTTCAATATTAATTTCCTTTTTTAAAAAAAAATGCATTTAGGACACAGTATATAGGCCTATGCGGTCCTACTACGTAGATCAGACTCATAGTGTTTCTGCTGTTTTCAGCCTCCCCAAGTCCTGGTATTACAGGCATGCGCTAGCACGCCCAGTCTCAATCGCTGTCTCAGTGCACCCCGCAGAAGGGGGCCAAAGCAGGCACTTTAGTCCGCTGAGCTATCAGGCCAATCAATATCAATTTCCTTAGTGTGCTATTACCGTTCATGACACTTAGTTGAGCACTCCTTGCTGCGACGGCCTTTCCGTGTTCTTCTGGCATTTAGGGTGTTACCATTCACTGATCATTCACGAAGTAAAGCGCCCATCTCCTGTAAGGTGCCCATCTCCTGCAAGGTGCCTGTCTCCTGTAAGGCGCTTCATGCACTCATCTTAATAGTATTCTTAAATCAAAAATGAAATACTGCTCATATTTTATGAGTAAAGAAAGTGTTAAGGTATAGAGTAATTTTTCTTACCAGTCAATGCTTGCAGAATTGGTACTGATGACATTTATAAAGTATTTTGGATTCTAAGACCGCTGGCCGCACTCCTATTTCCTTCCTGGTCGAGTCCCTTTCCTCTTGGAGGCAGGGATACACACGCCATTTGTTTCGGTTAGTGAGACACCACGTCTCCATTGCTGAGCTGAAGGGACGTGTGCTCCTGCCAAGCAGGGCGGTGCAAAACCATCATTCGGCTGACCAGACCTTCCCGTTTACCACAGGAGAGTGATGCCCTAAGTAGTGACACGAAGCTGTGCTGCTGTGGAGCTTCCCTGGAGTGGAGCAGCCATCACCCCTGAGGGGTGTGCAGTGGGAGAAGTAAGCTGCCTCGCTGACTCTGGGAGCTGCACTCAGTTCACGACAGCGCACCACTGTCTGGAGCACCTTCAGCAGCAGGAGCAGGCGGACTCGCTTGCATTTAATTTAGAAGACCCCTCCTTGGCCCTTATCTTAATTCCTCCTGAACTATGCAAATATAAACATGAGACTCCCAAGTGTTAAAAATATCCTCAAGGACAGCTATATTGTGCTAGTTTTGCATATCATATTTTATCCATCAGTACAATTGCTCAACTCAAAATATTTGTGTGGCATCTGGTGTGAAAGAGTGAGATTACTTTCATTTGCTTTCAGTGGTTTTGTGTTTTCATTTTTAACCTAGGACCACACACGTGGTGTACGCCTGTCCCTTTACCAGGCCTCAAGACTATTATGTATTATAAATGTTTTTTCAGACCCCAACCTGTTTTTCTGCTCTCTTCAAATATGAATAATAATGCCTGAATTAAAATAAAGAGGACTTTTGGAATTGTATTAGAATAATATTGCAACATTTTTGCAATTTAATCTAATATTTTTTATGGGTCCTTGTACAATTTGTTCTGGCTTGATTAACATCACTTCTATGACTAGAAATCTCCAACACTGTTACGCTTTGTAGACTGAAAAGCCCTCTGTATGGCTCTGAAATCTAGAAAAAAATGGGCATTTCTGTACTTAATTCTTTTTTAGCATGCATATTTAGGTACTTTACATTCTTTTGAAAGTTAATCAAAATCTTTAAGTAGAAAATAAGCTACTTTCTCTCATATACTTAGCATTGTTTTGTGAAATACACTTATTTACTGTAGAGTAATAAATAAACAGATACACACAAAATAATGACATCAGAATAGAATAGCTATATTCCCTATGTATATCTCCCTATTATTGTCTTTACTACAATTGATAGATTAATATTGGTACATTGTTAATGCAAGTCCACAAATAATCAAGATTATGTCATGGTGGGCTCAGCCTGCTCTGGAGGTGAGGCTGGCACAGCTTGTGGTGCCAGGGATTGAACTGCGGTCCCTGAGGTTGGCTAAGAATGCCTAAGCAGGCGCTTTAGACTTCTAAGCTATTTCACCAGCCCTCCCTAATTTTTTTGAATAGTTTCCTTTCATTTTCTGAGCTGGGATGCTACACTGTATTTCCTAGTTATGCCTCCTAGAATTCTATTTCTGGTGACAGTATTCTTTAATTTCCTTCATTTGGATCACTTTGACACATTCAATGGTATTTGTCAATTCATTTGTAAAATGAGATTGGTTCTGATGATTTTCATTAGGATGGGGTTCCAGGTTTAGAGAGGGAATACACAGAAGGGAAATGTTAAGTTCATCATGGAGTAGAAAGGCATATGCCATCAGCATGGTCAGTGATGTCTCACACCGTGAAGCCCACTGTGTTTCCCCCTCCCATGGTGGGCTCACTTTGTGCCCTGCTGAAACACTACACTTAGAATATACTCCATACTTAGGGAGTGGGAACTCCTTGGTAGCAAAACATCTCCATAAAACTTTTGCTATTATTACACATAGGCGATTTATCTTTTTCTCTTTGATTTTATCTGATCACTTTATTTCTATAGAAACTTCCTTATTTTCCAACCTGGATTATAATTCAATGTGCCTTCATTTTGTTGTTTCAATTATTCAATTCCTGAGTCTCTTTGACACCTCCCATTACTGTAGGACCGCGTTTATTTCTTTTGACTCTAAATAAATCCCTTATTAGCCGGGCGTGGTGGCGCACGCCTGTAATCCCAGCATTCGGGAGGCTGAGGCAGGAGGATCGGTGCGAGTTCGAGACCAGCCTAGGCTACAGAAGTGAGCTCAAGGCCAGCCTCAACTGCATAGCGAGACCCTGTCTCAAAAAGACATAAATAAATAAATAAATAAATAAATAAATAAATCCCTTATTTCAACAGGCTATAAAATGGACTCATCACATTTATTTCCTTCCCATATACAGAATGAAGTTTTTTTGAATTAATGAATTTATTTATTTATTTATTTATTTATTTATTTTCTTGTTTCAGAACTTTTGTTTGTTTATTTATTTATTTTTTGTCTTTTTGAGACAGGGTCTCACTATGCAGTTGAGGCTGGCCTTGAGCTCACTTTTGTAGCCCAGGCTGGTCTCAAACTTGCACCGACCCTCCTGCCTCAGCCTTCCGAGTGCTGGGATTACAGGCGTGAGCCACCACACCAGGCACTGTTTATTTATTTTTGTGGCCGGCTCAGCCTGCCCTGAGGGCAGGGCTGGAGCAGCATGTGGTGCCAAGGATCAAACTGCCATCCCTGCAGCCTCCTAAGCTTTCCTAAGCAGGCGCTTTAGACCACTGAGCCATCCTGCTGGGCCCCCAGAATGAGCTTTTTTTTTTTTTTTTTTTTTTTTTTTTTTTTTTTTTTTTTTTTTTTTTTTTTTTTTTTTTTTTTTTTTTTTTTTTTTTTTTTTTTTTTTTTTTTTTTTTTTTTTTTTTTTTTTTTTTTTTTTTTACCAGAAAGAGTCCTGGAAACTATTAGTGAAGAATGGCAGTCAAAATAAACATTTAGCTAAGCAGATATGAACACTGCTACTAACGTATCTGTAGTGCTGTGTCTGCTGACATAGAGGAATACTGAACTCTGTATATACACATATCTAAGAATATTTCTCTATATACCATTTGGTCAATATTGAAGTAAAGATGTCAGGTTCACCCCAACATCTTCACTTCTAATTTATTTCCACACAGATCTTTCTGGCCTTTCCCCCTGCACATCTGTAACCACCTACCCTAGCAGTGAGAATCTTGGCCACATTATATCTGTCATACAATTTCTTAGTTGTTTGGTCCCATGAGACAAAACACACGGGCCACCCTTTTGTTTTCAGTATTAGTGATTTCACTCAATTTTCAGGCTTTTGTTGTCACATTTGTCCATTCAGCGAAGTCACTGCATATCTTTGTACTATGTACGTTTTCACAGATGTGCCACAGCTGCACTTTAGGCTCACATCATCAATAGTATAAACAATTTTCACGTAGGTAAAATATTTATAGTACTATGTGAAAAGTTAGCATTGTAGAGCATTAAGAAAAATGCATGAAATATAAGAAATAGAGAACTACCAACAGGATATGATGGTTCCCAACTACAGTCCCAGCACTCTTGGAGGCTGAGGCAGAAGGATTAGAAGTTTGAGTCCTACCTGTCCAACTTCTAGAGACCCTGTCATAAAATAGACAGAGCAAGCAAATAATTAAACACACACACATAAACAGAGGGTGAGAGATATGGCTCAGGCACAGGGTGCACCTGAGTTCACTCTGTAGTAGCATTAAAAGAAAAGAAAAGAGAGAACAAGACTTGGCATGGTGGCACATGCTGGTAATCCCAGCTCTCGGGAGGCTGAGGCAGAATTGTTATGAATTCAAAGCTGGCCTGTGCTACAAAGTGAGCTCGAGGCCAGCCTACACTGCATAGTGAGATCCTGTCTTTAAAAGATAAAAAAGAAAACAAAGAAAAAAAAACATTTTGTAAATGTTTTTATAAAATTAGCATAATATAGTTTTAAAAAAACTTATTTATTTATATTATGGCTGGCTCAGCTTGCCCTGGGAGTGGGGCTGATAAAGCATGTGGTGCCAGGGATTGAACTGCGGTCCCTGCAGTTGTCTAAGTAGGCATTTTAGACTGTTGAGCTATCTCACGGGCCCAACATAACATAGTTTTTGAAGAACATATATAAAGTGTCAACATAGAATGTAAAAAAAATTACACGGATAAACCTAATTACAAATCAATAAAAGCTACATATGTTTATTTATGTTAGGAAAAAAAATACTTTGTTAAACATACAAACACTGGGCTAATAAATGTTACGTGGTTAAGAAGAAGGACCATGACATCAACACCTCACGCTCAAAGGTTTGTGACTGATCAAAAACCTAACCTGGTTTTCGCTTTTTAAAATTTGTTATTTTTAAGTAAAATCTTGAATAAAAATGGCCCTGTTTTGAATCTTTCTGTAACACAATATTACTATAAAGTTAATAGCAACTCAACCGTCAACTATCTAGTTTATATTAATTCGTAAGTATCAAAAAAAGAATAACAAGAAAACTTCAACACAATTGTCTAATAATGAGGAAAATTTCTGTATTGCAACCCACATCCAGACATGGACTCTGCACAGGTGAGTGTGCATTGTGAGCCAGATTCACGTAGACAGCACGAGGATATTGGGAAAGATAAGAAAGACCCACTTGGACTGAAAGAATATTTGATGGTCCTTGCAATGATCTTTAGGTTCAGAACCTAACTCTAAGAAGAAGACATTCTGCTGAAATTGTGTACTTTAAAATCACTTTTCTTCAGCTTGATAGTAAGCTTTCCCTATCATGCTGATCTGCAACTTTGAAGGCCATATTCCTAATTCAAGTTGCTGGCACATTTCTAAAGCAGTAGTTTTTTTTTCTGGGAAATCTTGTTGCTATGATTAGTGGTTTGACTTCAGCGTTTCCAACTCATTGCTGTTAGTTGGTTCCCAGCGATGAAGTTGTGGTTTCACAAACACCAAAGAGTCCCTGTGATGAGTGCCGAGTGGAAGAGATCGCCTGTCTCACGGCGGCCATCCTGGCTACATGGACACACCGAGATCTCCAGCAGGAATCTGCAAGTTCTGGCAGACATAAATAAACACTCTTCTTGCCAATGTATATTCATTCTTTTGTGCCATTTCCTTTGATGGTTTTTGACTTTAGGAATAGAAATTGTTAAAATGTGCATCCAATAAGTTTCCAAAATAAGTTTCTCAAGCTGTTTGAACATATCTTAGAACAAATTCAGAATGTATATGTATACACAGACAGACAGATGATAGATAGCTAGATAGATGATGATGAGATTTTTTTTATGATATAGATATATGCTACACAGATAGACAAACTTTTTTTCAATGATAGAAAGGAAACATAGTCTCAGTAAGACAGCCAGTATGCAGATATTTTATTTGGCCATGCAAACTATACACAGTTGAAGCACATAAACGTTATCAGTGAAGGATAAAAAAGACCAGTTTGTTTTATTTTTCTTCCATCCATAGCCACTCAGAAGAGCAGACTCCAATGGGCATGAGAAGACCTCATTAGAGAAATATTTTAACATAAAGCGTCTGTTTTAAGTAGTAAAAATATGACTTCAGTTTTCCTCTGAAATGCCATCATAGCTGACCTTTTGAAATACAGCTGATATTTTTCTCCATTTTAAATGGTCTATTCTTATGAAGAACAATAGTGAATCAATGTGTTTATTTTAATCTTCCTTGGCATTTTTAAAGAGGAAGCCCATTGAAATCTGTCTCTTTCTCTCTGTCTCTTTCTCTTTCTCTCTCTGTCTTTCTCTTTCTCTCTTTCTTCCTGCTTCTCCCAATATCTACAACATGAATTCACTATCATAATTTACCTAATAATTGTTAAACAAAATTTTTTGGTACTAGACACAAGTTTGTATTAATTATTGTGCGATTAAAAATACTATACAAAAGACTAACATGAAAATAAAAATGGTAAAACATTAACTTCCTTTCATTGTTCCACTTGTTTGTTGTTCAGCAATTTTCATGCATGGCCTCTTGGACATTCGTCTAATTTTCTTTTGACCTTCTAATTTTGTAGTTGAGGGAGCAATCTGGTTTTCATGGAATCCCAAATTTTTGTGAGTGTGTGTAAGTTCTAAATAAACTCAACTAGGCCATGTGTCTCATGATTTTCCATAGACTCCCTGCCTTTATTTTCTGTCTAGAAGCTATTTAATTAATCAGTCTTATTTGATCAGACAGAAATTGTTGATTCATTTTTTAAAATGAACTGTTTCTTTATTTTTCATAAGCTTCTTTTTCCGCAGAGGTTTGTAAAAGTTTTATCAAGTCGTGTAGCAGAAGTAAATGCTTGAACCCCTTGTGGTTTCCTGGGCCAGCTGTTTTGTAGCTGCACTCCATGATTAAGGTTTGAAGAAGCAGGCAGAGAAATGAGAAATGCTGGAAGATTTAACAGGCATACTGGGAAATTCTTATTTTCACTGGATTTCCATTCCTTCATAGGTAAACCAAATAAGAAAATCATTACCAAAAAGCCACTCAAAGAATGTAACACAAGATGACAAAGCCACATTTTACTTGAATCTGTTCCAAGGAAATATCCTTTCATTCACATACCCACATAGCGAGCTTCATTAGAAAGGTGGAGCACACACAGGCATCCTATAAAACTGAGATGCACAATACATTCTTTGAGAGACAATATATTTCTATGAACGTAAGCAAATTTCAAAGTTCTTGTGCCTTGATATTTTGGTGTAGTATTACCGCACGCATGTGAGCATTTTCTTTGGCAGCATTGTTAAGTTTAGTCTTGTACTTTGAAAGGGGAAAGGCTTCAAACTCCTTAGGGACATGTGTCACTCTTCATATTACCCTGAAAACAGGGCCAGCCATTAATAATTTAAGGGAGACACAAGTCCTATTTTCCTAATATAAAGCTATTCTGATAGCTGGTTTTAAATAAGAAAGGCTGAGAATCGTAGTGCTTGCCACCGCATTCTGGTCTGCCTATTATGAAGAGATGGCGCTTCATACAAGATGTTTGCTAGTAAAGAGATGCAAAGGTTGGTGTGGTTTTGTAATCACTGCCCTCCTTTGCCTACATCTTTACCTTTACCTGTCATATGATGTTTTTACTTAGGTGTCTGATTTTAGGTTTACATACAACTACTTTGTATACTAAATGGTATGATACACCTTTTTACACACCTTTTCTTAATCTTAGATTTACTGGGGGACTTTCTTCTTTTTTATGCCAAGAATAGGTAATATTTGTGAACCTCTGCAGACAATATTTTGCTTGACTTTCCCAAAGTCGAACATCAAGCTAAAATGATAAACACAATCAAAATAGAAGAGCACCGTACTTTAAAGGGTAGTCCAAAGGTTTGCTATGGGTCTGACTAAAGTAGTTTTGTTTTGTTTTGTTTTTTAAGAAACTACTTAATTCAAGTAAGGCTACAAATTTTAAAATTCAAAGGAGTTGTTCAAAACACAAGTAATATATATTTTTTTTAAATTGTTGTTGATGGCAGAAAGTCGTGAAACAAAGGCCAATTTATTTTCAGGTACTTCATTTTATTCCTTTTCTGTAGAGAAGAGGAAACCTGAAGCCATTATCAGAGGAATCCCTGCAGGAAACATCTTTTGTACAACTGCATCATTCTTATAACAACCTGGTCCACAAATGTTCCAACTAGCATGGGAAATAAGAGGCATCTCCGGGCCCCTGGTAACAAGTCAGCAAGTTGAAATCTCTGCAGTTTACAAGGATCCCCTCACCTCCTGACTCCGTCCCATCTACCACAACTCTAGCTAGTTTTACATAAGCAGCCACAGTAAATAATAAAGAAGCACTGTCTAGTGAAACCAGATATGTATGGAAGGGAATGAATCAGTAATCAACATTAGAATATACTGAATTTCTGCTAGAATTAACTCTTCTGCCCTTCTGACATACAATGACCTATTAAATTATTTAATGAAACCAACGGCAAGCAAGCAATTTTTGGAGGTATATAAAAGGTAAGCTAAATATAAAGCAATGGGAGATGATAATTCTAAATGGAGTCTAGCGTTATATGAATTATTTTCATAAGATTTAGGAAATTCGGCCAGAAAATTCTTTAATATTTTTTCTTTCACAACATAGCCAAGAAGCAAATGACTCCTTTGCTTTATTTGTAGGAAAGAATCGGAACCTGGACTGTTTCCAGGCCATCCAGACAGCTATTGCGATTGGAAAAAGTGACCTTTGGAACAGACCAGAGCATAGCAGCTCGGCGAGACAGAGGGCAGGAAGAAGCCCACTGGGAAAAGACCAGCCCGTTCTTGTGAGTCCTCATTCTAAGATGACAATAAAAAGATAAAGGAAATGAAGAGTTGTTTTTTAAATCAACAAAAACTGTGTACCCATATTACTGCAGTCAAGGTCACAGTTTGATTTTTTAACTATCACTCTTCAATACAGAAAGAAGCTCAGCAAATGGAGTTCCCCATTCCTTTTTTTTTTTTTTTTTTAAATTTATTTATTTATTTATTTTCTTGTTTCAGAATCATTGTTTGCTTATTCACTCATTTTTATGGCTGACTCAGCCCGCCCTGAGGGCAGGGTCGGCGCAGCATGTGGTGCCGGGGATCGAGCCATGGTCCCTGAAGCTTTCCCAAGCAGGCGCTTTAGACCACTGAGCCATCCCGCTGGCCCCTAGTTCCCCATTCCTCTGAGTGCAAGGAACGTTCCTTAATTACATAACGCTCATCATTGATTTCACATAGCCCTCTGAGGCTCAGTCAGTATTCTTTCGTTTTCCTTACTAAATTGGGCCAGATTTCCCTAATGTCTGAGTCTATGGTGCTTGTTATATGCTTTTAGATTAACTATCATGAGCTTCATTTAGCAAGTTATTATTATACAGCATAAGTTATAATAATTGTAAAAAATTCGTTGAGGAGAAAATGATTATGTTCTCCAAATATTTATTTAGAAAGCATATTAATTTTTCTAACTAAGCACAAGACGTTTGAGTTTACATGGTTAGCAATAAGCTTGCTAAAAGGGTTATTCAGCCTTTTTTTCTGAATGCTTAAAAACAAAGTGTTATGTTTGACTTCAAAGGGAATATAAAATTGTCAGGCAATCCTTTAGATGGTTGAAGAATAGAGAAAATTGTTGTATGACTTAATTAAAATATTTCCAAAATTATATTTACTGTTTTTCTGTTAATACATTAATAATGACAAGTTGGTTAAGTCCAAGGTACTAAGAATGTTTGTTAGATTTCAGCAAGTTTCTAATAGAGACTAAGGAACAACATATTTTGAAGAATGCTGGTAAGATAATAATTTCTACACCTTTGAGTCAGATCTGATTCACTGAAAAGAACAACACATGTTCAAAGTCTTAACACATGTTCTACAGTGACCAAGAGTTGGGGTCAACGTAGAAGACCCAGAGTTAATAAAATCTGAATGTGTATCTGAGTGAAAGCCAGAAAATGCAGTTAAAGTAAATAAGGTAAAATGGTTACAACAAATTTCTGTTGTAACATTATGTACTTGTGGTCATAATGACAATTTGAAAAAAATAAGATAATTGATCATTTATCACGTATTTTATTTACATCCTTTTTGTAGTGAAATGTATATATAATATATATATATATATATATTATATATATACATACAAAATAGGATAGATATATAGCTACTTTCTCTTACCTCATTGAGAAGATTTGTACTGTTTAGAAAAGATATCATGTCTGCATCTTATACTCTCAAAAACTACTACAACTACAACAATATGCAATGTATTAATTATTGTAGCTGTCCTACTAACCTGTTTAGAAACTGTGTCATTGCTATTTCTTTCTCATTAAAATTATCATGTGTCATCAGAAAAAGAAAAATGAACGTTTAAGCTCAATTCCTTCTTAGGGAGTACATCTTTTTTTGTATATTATGACACTAAAATTTTGAAAAATAACTCTGCTTAGAGTCAACAGAGTGGGAAAAGTGACTCTAGAAAGATGCAACACAGTTGGCCACCTAAATAATATCCAAGGCTGGTGATATAGCTCAGTGGTATAGCACCTGCCTGGCAAACACGAGTTCATCAGTTTGATTCTTGGTACTATACATCCATATTTAAAAAAAAAAAAAAAAAAAAAACTCTTAAATACAACTACCTTGAATGAATTCAAGAATAATGATGCGTTTGGATAAGAGACTTCTCAAAGTAGCTTCACTTGGACCTTAGGTAGCAATGTGGGAGATGTTCCCCAGAGTTCAAGTTCATGGCATCTTTCTCTGGAGGGCATTGGCAAGACATGTTATTGAAAGATTTGCCTGAAATTTTCTTGAAACAGAAGGTGCATCCTTCTGAGACCCACAGGCCCAAGGGCAAAACAAGCCATACTCCTATCAGCAGCTGTGGAAGCTGAGATTTAGCTGTCAAAATTGAGTTCAAAATCATGAAAAATCACTGAGGATGAAAATCCCGGAGTAAAAATTATTCACAGCCAGCCTCTTCCTGGTTATGGCAACATCACAGCGAATAAGAAAATCAGCATTTGGAAAGGTAATATATCAGAAATTCTATCTTAAAATGAATTCCTTTATGTTTCATGGGAAAAAGAAATCCAAAATACAAGAAACAAGATGAAGTGAAGAGAAATACTGGAATTCCACCGTGCTGATGACCTGCCCACCGGACAGCGGGCACTGAGAGCCCTGGCAATTCAATTATCCTGCTCTAAACAGAATTAAATCCAAATGTTCCCAGGCAAAGTCTCCATCCATGGGGCATTTCAGCAACCCATAGTTTTCATTTCTGAGCTCATGTACTCCTCCTCTGTTCCTTTAATAACCATAAACTAAAGCAGTGATGTTGTTAGTTTAATGGCATCAGTTAGCACTCACTGGATGTTTTCTTATATGCCAAGAGTAATACATCCTATTCACCTAACTTAAGTAATAAATAGATTTTACTGAGTGAACCGATGAGTTGTTCAGTGTGCGAAGACTGTGCCTACAAAAACTGTCTCTAAAATGTAGGATACCACATTTCGGGGAAGGGCAAATTTTCTCATGATTATACAGCTAGCCATGGCCCATATCCTATTCCAAGCCCACTTTTAAAAAAATATCAGCCAAAATACCCTTTGCATTTTTACTTGGCTAAAAGAGCCTACAATTTTGCAAAGTGATATTTACATAAAGTGATTGTTATGCCAGAGGCTTCTGGTGACAGGAACTAAATAATGATCGCTCTCACCAGCAGGATCACAACTGAATGATGTTTGCCACAAAGCAAACATGTGTGTGAGCTGTAAGAAATACAGAGTGAAGAGTCCCCCATCTCTCTCCATCCAATTTATAACCAAGAAAAGCTATCATGTATGTATATAACATCGGGATGACAGAGATTATTTAATAAGTTATACAATGTAATTTATTTAAAATCATTTATTCTCAGCAAAATCAAACATATCATTGAGTTTACATAGAAATACAGTTTTCAACCAGATCATCATAAAAATGCACTGGTGAAATAAATGTTCCTAATTGATGACTGATTACATACTATTTTATCATGCCAGTCGGAGAGGTGATTACCATTAAAAACTGGTAAAGCAACATCTTAAATAGGCAAATATCATCTTAGTACTCTATTGTGTTACCATTGATAATAAATGGCCACTAAATATATACCTATTACATAAAGCTTTTTAAAGTACAATAAAAATACAAATTCTATCTGTTAAAAATAAGCCTTATGTGGCTTTGAAACATTCTCATTATATAAATTCCAAAATACTATACGACAAACAAAATTATAAAGACTCTTCCTTATGAAACACACACGACCCTCTAGGGTACGACTTCTAAGAACACAAACAAAAGGCTTGCATATACCATAGGACATTGTGGAGATACATACAAATATAATATTGCATAAGCATATTTGACTTTTCCTAGTGAAAATGTACCTTTAGTGCTTGAAGAACATTCTTATGTGTAAAATAGTCTATGTATCCATTGGTTGTTTTATGGTTAGGTCCAAGCTAAGCCCATGTTTTCATAAGTTGTTTTTCTGTAAAACTGCTATTAGAATTTTGGACTGTGAAATGTGCTGCACAGCTATGGTGAAGCCTGGAACACACTGGGCCAAGACACAGACAGCAAGTGTTTTTAATGGGCAGCATCGAGCAACACATCAAGTATAAGCTGCCAGGGGATTTCACTGCTCACATCGACGATGAAGCTGAGGACAAACTGGAGTTTTGTGAAAACTGAGATTTGACTTCAGCAAAACAAATAAATTATGCTGCTAAATGTTTTGATCCTTTCCTGTCATACACTTTCGGGTATCAAAACCTGTGTGACATCACAAAATAAACTTTGGTGAGGAACAAATATTATTAAAGATGAATATATGAAAATAGTTCATATTTAGAGAGAACAAATATATTTGGTAAAGTAAGTATGCATATTAGGTGTTGTACCTGTACATAGCATACCTTTCAAATACAATTACAGGAAAGATCAGATCAGATAATGTTTAGATTTTACAGTAATGTTACAATATGTTACAAAAAAGATTTTTAAGAATTTTGTTAACAATAAATGTTGTTTTGCACAATCATCTTTTATAAAATAAACAGGAGACTTAAAAATATTATTTTATTACCTTGTATTTGCCTATATTCTAAATACATTGAATTTGATTATTGTTAGCGTGTATGTGTTTATTTTATTGGCTAAAAATTAGTGAAGAGATGGCATGGAATTTAAAGTTAGCATTTTGCCAATGAGAATAGCATTCTGTATATAAAGTGAAATCTATCTAATAAACTGTAACATTTACATTGGCTTAAAAATTGAGCATGTTTAGTTTGGTACTGGAATAACTCTTCAGAATTTTAAAAGTTATAATTTCAGGTACGGCTTTGGGGACATCAGAAATAAACTAGCAGCTTGAAGAATGAATTCAAATTTCAAAATGTTAATTATTGAGACTGCAGATAAGGCGGATTAGCAGGATGACTAGTGTTTAAATTAAAAAGTCCATCAACAACAGAAAGAAAAAGGAAAGCAAGAGACACACTACACTAGGTTGCTTTCAAAATCAAAGTTAGAGATCAACTCTGAACGTGAAGGAATTTCACTGCAATAGATTTAGAAACAAGAAGATGTTCAAAAATAGATTGGCACATTTGCACACCTGTCTCAAAGTAATAACACATGACATATATGAACATCGACAAATTTAGCACGAGGCAGCGTCTCTCCCTGCCATCAGCATCTACTGTCTACCGGGTCCAGGTGAAACACTGTGCCTTCAAGAGTTAGTCCCATTTTGAACCCCTCCTGTAAAACAGAATTCAAATAATTAAGATACAAGCCGCTGTGACAAAATAAAATAAAACAGAATCAGTAAGCAAAATTAAGTATAAAGAGAAAGAAATTCACATCTCTGTGCTTTGATCAACTAAGAAATAACTACTTGCCATTCAGCTTGCCAAATTTTTATAAAGATGTGTCTCACTGGGAATATTTCATGCTCGCTAGCATTTTAATGCTTTAATGTATGTCAGGTTAGCATGAATGAGAATCAGATGGGAAAAAACTATATATAAAATTAAATAATTTTAAGTCTTAAGTTTTGAATTTTCTTTATGTAGGAGAGCCTAAAGTAGAGTTATTCTATTGTTGGTTAAATTTTGCTGTTGGCTTTAAACATCATGATTAATCTAAATCTGACTAAAATGGCTACTTTCCTAGATGGCTTTTTTAAGTTTCATTTTTGATTCCTGCTTACCACTACCCAAAAGCTGCATAAAATAACTTGTTGTTAATGTGATTCCACGACCTAAGCTCCCCAGGCAGTCCTGCAACTGCTTTCCAGTAGACTGGGCCCCCTGAACGTGCCTTGGATGTTAAGTGGCCATAAATTATTGCCCATGTGCATGGATCTGTGTTGAATTTTGTGCTTCTTTTCACTCTGAAGATTCTGAATTAAAGGTGATGATAAAGGAGTGTGCGCGCCCCTCCCAGCTCTTACGTGCTCTGCATCAACTGAACTGGAGGCACCTCTGGCCTCACCGTCTCAACCCATCCCTGCCCTGAGCCTTAAATCAGTGCAGGCACTGGGCTACTGAGATGAAAAGCATGGACTGGAGCTCATCAGTGGCAGTGGCTCATGTGGTGGGCTGCCTTGTGGTATCAGGGGAGGCTCTAGTTATTTCCACTTAGTAAGGGTTTAATTTTATGTATTTTTTTATGTTATGGCTGGCTCAGCCTACTCTGGGGATGGGGCTGGCATACGTTTCCAAAAGCCACCAAACACTTCAAAAAGTGACTACTGAAAATGTTATAAATGAACTATTTCTTTACATATTTTATTTGGATATTTGAAAAGCTGTGTGCTATGTCATTTTCCATGCATTATAAATGACAGATATGATAGCTGAAGAGATTAATAATTACTTTTCAAGTAGTTTAGAGCCACTCAATATTTTTAAATTTGTTTCATAACAATACACTTTAAAAAGTATATATTCATATATGCATATATATTCATAAGTGATATTAGTTCACTTATCTTGAAAATACTATTTACTAATGTTATCAGTATTGGCAAGTTAAAAAAGCAATTTAAGCAAAATATATTTTGGTGATTATTTCACTAATGAAGCATTCGAATATCAGTTACAATACTATTATGCTGGGTTTTTTTAAAGAATACATTGACCTTAAGATAATTTCATCATCGCCATTGATAGCTACATTACAAGGTTCCTTGCTTTTCTTCTGTCTTAAAATAAAATTCCCACACATTTTTGTGATTGTTTCAGAAACTTCATTGTGTAACTTATGATTTAATGTAATGAAATCTTTTAAGATTTTCATTCTCAAAATCCTGAAGGTTAAACTTTTCAATAAACATGAGTATTCATACAGAGACTAGAAATACCATAGACTAATATATATAACAAAATAATTGTTTCATAATTGATTAAAATATTGCTCATAGCTTTTTGCATAGGGAAAAGTATATGAAAGTGGGAAAAAAATAATGCACATTTGTATGTGTTGTGTCATGGCTTGAACGTGGATGTAGCCCCGAGGTCTCCTGCGAGCACCGATGGGGCTTCTCAGAGGGGGCTGCAGGAGCGTGCGTGAATTAAGGCTCTAACAATCAGATCAGCCTGCTGATTGGCTTCCCATAGATTTGGGTGTGAATAACAACAGATACAGGTATGGTTGGCACCGACCCAAAGGCTTGTGGCGCAGACAGGGTACAGTGAGCAAGAAGTCTCATGCGGCTGCTGATTCCTGCCTCTCCTGCCAGGATTGTTTCTCCTCTGTGATGTCCCTGTGCCCTGCCACCGTGGCTTGGAGCTGGCTCACTAGGTCCCTGAAGCCTCTACAAACTCCCAGCCAAAATGAACCTTTCTGGGTTTAACTTGAGGGAGCCAGGTATTTTGTATCGCCAAAGAAGAAAGTAACTATAGTAACAGGCAACAGTCATTACATGCCAAGTTATGTCCTTTGAGCCTCAGTTTGTCCTGTCGGCTTATAAAAGTTATTTAGATTATAACATAGTTTTCTTATTTTTTGTAATGCATTGCATTTCTGTTTAGAATTTTCTATTTTCTTGTTTTCAGCTTAACAAAATTTAGCTTGTATTAAAGTCACCGGAAAACTAATCATTATAAACTACTAATTTTTATAGTAATTGATTTTCTAACACTTCACAGTCAAGGAAAAGGTTAACAGGACCTTTGTGCATATAGAAATTTAATGAATTTCTCCTCAGAACATTGTTTTATAGATTTTGATAGCAAATAAAACTACAAATACTAATAAAAATTACAGCCCGCAGGAGCTGACCCCAGCCTAATGATGATTAGGAATGCTTATTTTATTAAATTTTAACTTTTACTGATTAGTAGTAAGAAAATAAATTTGTTAAATTGCTACAGCAAAAAGGCATTTACAGTTCATTTTTTCCCTTGAATAGATGGCATATGCCTACATATGTGTTGATTATATATAGTCTTTTATGAGCCATTGATTTCTGTTTAATATCTTCATTGTTTAGCATCCTGAAGATCTGTGTTTTAGTAAGCATACAGGGTGCATTTATACATTCTAAAATAGAAAATTTTAAATACTTTTATGAAACAAAAATGTCTTCATATTTTATTTATAAAATTTTCTCTCAGGGCCGGCAAGATGGCTCAGCGGTCTAAAGTGGCTGCTTAGGCAAGCTTAGGCAACCCCAGGGACTGCGGTTTGATCCCCAACACCACATGCTGTGCCAGTCCCACCCCGGGGCAGGGTGAGCCAGCCATTAAAAAAAAAAATCTCCCCAGTTCAAGAGTCTGGTGAACATTCTACTATTTTCTAATGTATTTGAAGGATTAATGGTTTGGAAATTTGGCTATTGCTACATCTCAGCTGTACATTGTCCTTCTCTAAAATTGACAACTCACTCACTGAGCACGACAGGTGCTTGGCTTTTTCATCTCTGGCTGACTTGCTATTCTTCTTCATTAACATGTGACATTATTACAGCACATGAAATGCCCTATTAGTACAATCCTACTGCTGTCAGTATATCCTTTTGCTATTAGTGCAGTCCTGTTGCTGTGTCTATGAAATAAAAATGCCATCAAGTTTAAATTATTAGCTTACATTACTACATTGTTGATTTCAACTAAACACCTATTGTTCACACTAGTAGAATAAATATGATGCTTCTGCTTAAATTCTTGCACCTATGAGATATTTCTCTGATTTCAAACCATTCAGTTATTTTAAGAATAGCTTAAATACAACCTTTTCCAAATGAAATACGATTAAGTTCACTGAGCTTATTAATTCAATACAGTATTCAGAACTTACTGTATCGGCTTTGTATATGACTTGTTAAGAACAGCACTAAATGTGTATGTTAGATAAATCAGCATAGCAAGATTAATAACAAAGCTCATCATGTGCTTTAGGTCAAGAAAATATTATTATACTTTAAAGAGCCCTTGCAAGTTAATTATAGACTAAAATAATCAATAAGGCAAACAATTCAGTGGCAGCTAACTTATCAAAAATAGCTTTAAAATGGCGGTTATGAAACCTCTTCAAACACAATACACACTCCCATATAAAATGGCTATTTATTTATTAAACAAATCATGCAAGTATTAAAGTTTTAGCTTTCAAATGGCTGTAAATCATTTAAAATTATTATGAAAATAGTATACCAACCATCTCTGACGCTACCCAACGTGAAAGCAGAAAAGAATGAAAAGGAAAATATTAGGAGCAGCGAAAGCAATAACCAACCACCGCAGGTAACACTGCATGATCACGTCATCCTAAAGTAATGACTGTCCCACTTGGTTAGGACAGAACTCTGGAGCAGGAGGCAAATGGTAGTTTAAGAATATTAGGGAGATTTTCAGTTTTATCATAATCAAAGGAAAACCTTCACTGGGCATTAATACTTGTACTATGCCTCGCCCTTAAGAACAACTACCTCGCAGGACCCACGTTTGTGCGTCTGTTTCTACAAACGCCCAGGTCTGAGGCAGTACCAGCCTAACCGCAAAAGGCATGAATGAAGAGAGGAACAGACTCGATGGGGGATATGGCTTCTCTTTAATTGGTCACTTGACTTCTGTGAAAGTCTCCTACTGTTTGGAGAATAGTGTCATCAGGCAGGAGAGCGTTTGATATAAACATATCTGACACGGTGATTTCAGACAAAGACATTCATTCTGTGACATTGAATATCTTAATAGACCTTTGCAGTATGGTGATATTATTTTCACTTGACTTCCATTTTTATTTCATAGTTGTATAAGAACTCTGAAGATAAGTTGTTTCTAACTTTTGTGGCAAATATTTAGAAAATCGATGACAATTTCACTTTAAACCTCTCAAATATTCTCACATAAAAGAGTAAGAAATCATCCAACATGAGAATATTGTTCTAACATATTTTTTGAAAAGCCCAAAGCATGTATTAAATATTTCAATTATTAAAGTGTAGGCATCTTGTTAAATCTAGAACATTAAAGCTCTCACATATTACTTACAGAAACAGAGGTATGACCTGACAGGACCAGAAGGTTATTTATAAATTATGCTTAAGCAGGCACTTTAGACCACTGAGTCATCTCAGTGGGCTGAGGAGATAGCTCTGTGGCACAAGTGTCTGCCTGACAAGTGTAAGGTCATGAGTTCGAATCCCAGTCCCGCAAAAAAGTATATATAAATAAATAAAATAAAAATTTAAAAAATCCTCTAAAAATACAATATAAATTATGTTTACAGGGAAAGAATGTATTTACAGCTGTTAGATTTGAGCCCACCCGTTAGTTGTTTTTTGTTTATTTGATTTGCTTTCGAGGAGGATGTGTAGGGGAGAAAAGTAAAACAAGGACAGTGAATGTGTGAGCCGAGGAACTATAAGGAGAATGACTTCCCTTGTGAGACTTACAGCTCTTCACAATCTCCTCTCAAACAACGTCATGTAATTGATGTGTTTGGATCCTACCCCATGTAAACTTTTTGATGTTATATCAAACACAACAGTTTCATTAAATGTAAAGGGTAAATATAAACAGCAGCCTTTAACTTTGTAAGACTACTTACTAATCGTGGCTCCTTATACACAGCTTTTTAAAGCAACGTCTTCAAGCATCCAGAGCAGTTTATAATTGAGAAATGCGAGACAGACAAGAAAACTGACCCAGACCGCATTCCTTAAGGAGCTGTCACTGCTGTCTGCTTTTTGCAGTAAGAGCCCAGAATTGCAAACCGCAGCTACAAGGCTTCTTTTCAGAGAGAATCATTTTGCTCTGACAAAGATTTTCCCTCATCTCCCATTTACAGTTTTAAAATCATAACTGAAGACCCAGATCAAACCTTGTGAATTCCACGTACTGATCTTTTTATTTCTGGATTTGAAAACAACATTAAAATTTATGTCATTTGGTATAGAAAAAAGTGAACCACCTTCTTTTCATGGTAAATTATATTGTTAAGAAAACCAACAACTTGATCCTTGCATGTGTAGAAGCATCATTAGGCCTAAGGACAATTATTTTTAAAATGAATTAATTTAAGAAAGCTTTTACAGGAATAATAAATTAGAGTAAGGATGGTTTGGGTGTATAGCATTTTCTTTCTCCCAAATTAAAAAGAAACGAAAAAAAAAAAAAAAGAAAGAAATGAGCCATTGATTGTCCAGCCTGTTAAAATAGTCACCTGCATTTCATCTAATTTTGATTGAATATCTGGAGGGAAATCCCCTGCTCCACAGTTAAAGGGGTCAAAAGGTTCAGCTCCAAACAGGTCCCGTTCTAAAAGGAAGAGAAAAGGTCTCAGTAAGTGAAATGACGAGGACTGTGTCAGGCCCAGAAAATGTGAGTAAATGTATTTACACGCTTGGTGAGCAACTATCTGCATCTGTACTTTATGTTGGGCTAAGTAAGGGTGCAGAGATCCATCCTGTGATATTAAACACAGCTTAATTACAAAGAATTATCACCCAGAGAGTTCTCAGTTTCCAATCAACCGTCACTTAATAGCAGTAACCAAATATTTACTACTGAATGTATTACATTACCCACATCTTTACACCACTTTAAAGTTTATAAAATGCTCATTGAAACTGATGTTTCACAACACGTTGATGTTTTCCAGCACAATAGTATTGACAATAGTAGAACTGAGTCAATTAACAGGTAATTTTCCCTATTGATTATGTGCTTTTAGCTGACTTTCTACACAGGGAAAACTTGAGGCACATTATCTCATGTAACATAAAATCCTATAAACTGTATAGATAATTAGAGACTTTTTAAAAATGTATTTCATTGCTACAAGGTCTCACTATGCAGCTCAGACTCAGACTCATGGTGATACTCCTGCTTCAGCCTCCCCTGTGCTGGGATTATCAGGTGGGCATATGCCACCATGCCTGGAATCTGGCTGGCTCAGCCTACCCTGGGGGTGGGATTGGCATGGGATGTGGTGCCAGGGATCGAACACAGTCCTTGCACTTGCCTAAGAAGGCCTTTTAGTCTCCTGAGCTAACTCACCAGCCCCCATCAAGTGAGATTTCTGAAGTCCCCTCTGTGAGAAACAAATTTTTTTTTTTAAAAAAAAGAATAAAATATCAAAGAAGCTGTTACGTTTTAGATATAGAGGGTCCTCCGATGGTATATGTGTTTAGAATAAAGGCTTAGGGAAAATGGTACACAGTCTTTCAATTCAATGAATCCTAATGACATATAAGAACTAATATTCTACTTGATTTCTACTACATTATCAAAAATCAGTGTGACTCATTATGAAGTATTCTTATTAATTCAATTATATTTTTATCAATTTCTTGTATTAAGTTTCCCAGTGGTAAGCTGCTTGGAAGTTTCTAGCACTGATAAATACGTGAGATATAAACTCTATCATCAGTTAAAGTCACCTTTAAAAATGAAAGGAGCACTTTTCTTAGTTTCAGTGAGACAAAAGCTATAAGCCCAAGCTGCTGAGAACAGGAGTTTATGACCTAATATGAAGATTATTAGTGCTGTTATGACCTCTGTTCCTGTCTTATGTAAATCAAACTCAAGAGAACAGAGACACTTTGGCAGTGGGTCCCGATACCCACTATATCACAAGCATACTGAACAGTACTGTCCACATAGTAGGTGTGTTATGGGTTGTAGCAGATGTCTGTCCATATATCACATTGGTAGATGAGGCTTTCTGGAAGCTTCTAGATGGAGTGTGTGAGGCTGGAATTGAGTGTGCAACACGGGGATTACTCAGCCATGGGTGTGAGTCCTACCCACCCCGATGCAGATAGCCTGGATGGAGCAGAAGAGACAGAAGGAAGCTGCGGAGTGGCGTTGCTGCCTTCGGCCTGCCATGAGCCAATTTCCCTCTGTGATGCCCATCTGCCAGGATACTCTGCCTTAGAGACAGCTGGCTAAGGAAGGAAACTTCTACAAGTTGTGAGCTGAAATAAATCTTTCTTCCTTTGACTTTGGGCATCAAGTATTTTTGTTTAAGCAATGAGAAAAGTAACTAAGAGACAGTTTTGTCGAAAGAAATAAACGGATGAAGGATGGGAAGGGCTGATCACACAGAGAGATGTTCATGATGAAGACTTTCTCAAGCAGAGACTCGAGTATCGTTAGCGATTTCAAATCAACTTCCAGGAGCATCTGATAGTCCTGAAATGTGTAGCTGAGGTTGCATGAAGTTGCTGTGTTGTTCTATGAAGAAGCTTCGAACTCGTTCTCAAGAATCTGTGACTCCTCAGCAAATTAACATCTGCGCTATGCATTAGTAAAGATATTTATTGCATACAAATCAATACACACTGTAGAAATCATTGGTATACTCTGGTCAGCTCCGATGGCTCTAAAATTTGGAGCAGAACCCCAAATGCAATTTCTACAAGAAAAGATTGCTATGAAGCTAACATTAAAATTAGCTGCATTGGCCTGGCAGGATGGCTCAGTGGTCTAAAGCGCCTGTTTAGGAAAGCTTAGGCGGCTGCAGGGACCATGGTTCGATCCCCGGCACCACATGCTGCGTCAGCCCTGCCCTCAGGGCGGGCTGAGCCAGCCATAAAAAGAAAGAAAGAAAGAAAGAAAGAAAGAAAGAAAGAAAGAAAGAAAGAAAGAAAGAAAAGTTCTGAAACAAGAAAAAAAAAAATTCTAAAAAAAAAACCAAAACATAAAATTAGCTGCATCTAAAACAGGAGCGTCAGGGCAAAAACAAGCAACTCGTGCTTTAGTCAGGAATTCTGTCTGCGAGGTATTTTGCTGGATAAGAGAAGAAGACAAGGCAGAACTGATGGCTAAATAGGGAATAAGTTACTAAACAAAACAAAGGCCCATACATATTCAAAGGGAGACACAATATTCATTCTAAATGAGAAACAAGACAAAAAACATGTTCTGAGGAGCTGCTAGGATTCTCAGGCACAAGACCAAGTCAGAGGCCAATCTTAGATGTCTTCGGTTTTATGTATTTAAGTAGATGATGACCAAAAAAGAAAAACACTTAGTAATGTATTTGGCTAAAGAATTCTTTACCTAAATCCAGCTGGGGGCTGGCAAGAGAGCTCAGTGGCCTGAAGCGCCTGCTCAGGCAAATCTAGGCAAGATGACGCAGGCACCGTGGTAGGAACGCCCAGCACCTCATCACCTCACGCTATGCCAGCCCCACCCCTAAGGATGGCTGAGCTAGAAAAAAAATTTAAAAATTTAAAATATGCAGCTGGATTAAAGTTTTAGAAAATTTTGATAACTACATTTGAGTGAATAATGTGTACTTCAATAGTTAATCTATCATCTATTGCTGCTGAACTTTGATAAAATGTATCAAAGTATTATTTCAGTTGCTTACCAATGAATTCCTAAAACCATTTGAGCACCTTTGCCCAGATTTTCCAAATATATTTCAAACTTAACATTTGAGGGGCCCGACGGGATGGCTCAATGGTCTAAAGCTCCTGCTTGGGAAACCTTGGGCAGCTTCAGGGACCACGGTTCGATCCCTGGCACCACATGCTGTGCCAGCCCTGCCCTCTGGGCGGGCTGAGCCGGCCATAAAAGATGAGTGAATAAACAAACAAAGGTTCTGAAACAAGAAAAAAATAATAAATAAAATAAAATAAAAATTATTAAAAAAAAAAAAAAACATTTGAAATAAGACTCAGTACTTTCCTTTTATACTGCTTTTGCCCCATTAACTACGTCTGATTAAAAATCCTGCACTACAATTTACTTTGGATCAGCATTCCAAAAGACGACTCTTTCTGTATATCTTCACATCCATTTACTCTTCTCAATATATATTTTGAATTGGATTAAATTTGAATATCACTCTTCTCACAAGTGCACAGAATTCCATCTTAGACACCTAGTTCGTCTCCTCTCGACTCATCACCTGCAGACCTCTAGGTTATTTCCTGTTTTGGAATATTGTGTATATTCCTGCCCTAAACGAAGACGTGCAGATGTCTCTTCAACAGGCCGATTTCATTTCCTTTGGACACATACTGACTCTCAGGATAGCTGGAACATAAACTAGTTCTATTTTTAAATTTCTGAGGACTGTCCACACGATTTTTCATTTCTAGTAATTAAGACTCACACCCTTTGCATGGTACGTACAGATGCCTTTTTCTCACTCCTGGCCGGCACTGTCATCTTGACCTATCGTGAGGGGATGTCTCTTCTGGACTTGATAGTAATTTCCCCAACAATTGGTGAGGCTGAGTATTTTCATATATTATGTGTTTCCTGATTATCATTTTGTAAATAATACATATTCAGACCCGTTGTTCTGTTCATTGGGTGGTTTGATTTTGCTTTATTTTGGTTTGAATTCTTACATATTTTGGATATTAATTCCACGTCAAATAATTTTTTTGCAAATCATTTCTTCCATTCTGTAGATAATAATTTCATGCATTGATGGCTTCATTTTCTGTGCAGAAATTTTATAGACTGATATAATGCCTTTGGTCTATTTTTGCTTTTGTTTCCTACACATTGGGGGCTATATTAAAAAATCCTTGCCTGTTCCATTCCCAGTCTAAGAAGATGTTTTGAAATATAATACGTTAGCATTTTAAATAAAAGAATAAAAATAAAACAAAATTTCAAAACAGGTTAGTAGGAGAGTTACAATAACGAATACATTGGGTACTGTTGTCTTTCTAGTGACTATTCGAAGTATAAGATATTGACATGATATATTGTCCAAACAATCTTACAATATTAGCACACACATTTCTTTTCAAGGGACTAAGAGAAAACAATTATAAAATTACCTTAATTATCTTGTGTATGCATATATATATATATATATATATATATATATATATATAATCTCCCTCCCTTCCTGCCTTCCTCCCTCCCTCCTTCCCACCTGCCCTCCCTTCCTCTCTCTCTCTCTCCCTCCCCTTCCCTTCCCTTCCCATTTCTCCTATCACATTTTATCCTTCTTTTGAATGCTCTTTCCCTATTCACAATATCTACTGTACACTTTGGATCTTATTGGTTCATTCAATATCTCACACAGGTGAGACAATACAGTATTTACACACATAGCTGTGATTTGTTTCATTCCTGACTATGATATCGAGTCGCATCCATTTACTTCTAAGTTTCCTGAGGATCAGCAGAACAGAACAGTAGATGCAGATGTAATGCCAAACACACTCCGTCATTTTATCATTGTTTAAAAAAATAAGAATTAATTAATTAATTAATTAATTAATTAATTGGTACAGCTTCTTACTGCACCGCTCAGATTCATAGTGCTCCTCCTGTCTCTGCCTCTCTAACTCTGGGATCGCAGGCATGCACCACCACCACCCAGTTTTCGTGGCCAGCACAGTGCACCCAGGATTCCAAGGCCAGCAGGGTTTGTGGTACTAAGAATTGAACGCAGGTCCTTACACTTGTGAGGCAGACACTTAGACTACTGAGCTATCTCCACAGCCCATTCACTTACTCGGTGACAAAGGGGCCAAGCATATTTATTGGAAGAAAGACAACTTCTCTAAGCATAAATAGTGCTTAAAACACTGGCTTTTCACATGTCAAAGACTAAAACTAAACCTATGTCTATCGTCATGCACTAAAGTCAAAATGATCAAGATTCATTGAATGGTAAAACTGAATTATCCAATATTAAGAGAGAAACACTAAACTTATAGGAAAAGGAAATAAGTAGAAATCTCAAAGATACAACCTCTGTCTACAGACAGTAACTTCTTAACAAAATGAATACTGTAAGGAAAATATTGCAAAGAATAAAAAACGGATCTCACCATGTTAAAAAAAAAAAAAAAAAAAAAAAAACCTTTGCATAGCAAAAGAAATCACCAGGAGTGAGAAAAGACAATCGAAAGGATAGGAAAAAATTATAGCTTACTGTCCCTCAGACAAAGGACTTCTATGTAGAATATACAGAGAATTGAAAAAAAAAAAAAAATCAAACACCGCCAAAAACAAAGACCCAAAGACCCAATCTAACAACAGAATCTAACAATGGACATAAGAGATGATTTCTCACTTTTCAGATGAAGAAACATAAATGGTATATATATATATGTATGGTATATATATTATGTATATATATATGTATATATATATATATATATATAATATGATATATACGATGTTCAACACTATTGATCATTTGAGAGATGCAAATTAAAATAATACCAAGATTCCGTCTCACCCCGGAAAGAATGGCTATTATCAAAAAAATCAACCAATAACAAATGCCGGAGGGGCTGTGGGGATGTTACTTTTTTCCACCATTGGTGGTAGTGTACACTGGTACAACTACTATGGAAGTCACTATGGAGATTCCTTAAAATTCTAAGATTAGAGTTCCCACTCGACCCAGCTATTCCTCTTTTGGGTTTCTCCCTGAAGAATTAAAAACATAGCACTGCGATATATGTGCGCCAACATTTATAGCACCACAATTTGTAATACCTAAATCTTAGAAGCAACCCAAGTGCCCATCAGCTGTGGAGTGGATTTTTTGAAATGGAGGTTGTTTTATACAATGGGGTACTACACTGCTATAAAGAAGGAAATACAATGTTTTTGTAAACTGTTTTTTAAGTTAACGTTGTTATTTTCTATTTACATGTCAGTAATTCTAATCCAATGTACTGAATGTGCACTATGACCAGTGTACTTTGTTTAATTCCATAGGAAACAACAAACTGTAGGTGCCATCATGGACTGAAGCCTTAAGCTAAAGCTTGAAGCCATATTCAGAATGTTTTAGTATGAGCCAGAGAACATGCAGGGAAGCACAACGTACAATACGTCTCCTGGGTCCCTTGGGCCTAGTGGCTGACTCATAGCCACAAGAAACTGTTCCTTCAGTATCTGCCAAGGGTGCAGGTCAACGTATAGCCAAAAATATTGAAATGAGCAGCTCCTGGCTGCTTTCTAATCCATCACAAGGCATCCTTGCTCTTCCTTCCACACATACGGTAGATGAAACCAACTGCAAATATTTCATAGCATGCTAGGTACAGAAGGCAAAAATACTACCTTATGTAGAGTAAGTATATAAACAAATCATGGCATTCCTATGACTTGTATTCTTCTTGACTCTTTGCCACATATTCTGTGACAACAGAAATATCTTAAGCCACTCAGTGAAATATGTCAAAATGACTACAAATATTATCTGTTGTTTCTCATAGAGTAAAACAATAAAATATTATTGAAAAAAATCTTTGAAAAAATATCACTGAAAATGAAATATGTAACTAAACTACTTTCTTATTTATAGAAGCCTACATCATGATATTTCACTTACAATGGGTTCCACTTACAAATAGCATTTAATAGAATTTTCTAAAATGTACCAGAACAAAAATAACAGCTAAAAAAGAGGAAACTTAAAAGAAAAACATGTTTACAATTACAATCAGTAATAGGAAACTTGGTATTGAAAAACAAAATTTTTTAAAAAGACCACACTGTTGTAATAGTGCTCAAGTACTGATGACTAACTGCGAACAGTAATTTTTTTTTTTTTTTTGATCTTTTTGAGACAGGGTCTCGCTATGCAGTTGAGGCTGGTCCTGAGCTCACTTTTGTAGCCCAGCTGGTCTCGAACTCGCACCAATCCTCCTGCCTCAGCCTCCCAAGTGCTGGGATTACAGGCGTGCGCCACCACGCCCGGCTTCAAATTCTATTGGCTCTTAAAGGCAAAACTTGATTTATTTGGAACATATACTGAACTGAAAGCTGTTGTTCCTAATAACACTCAATGGATGTTATGTATGAAGAAAAGATATTTTTAGTGACACAAAAATTCCAAGCATTCTTTTCAGGCAAACTCATTGATCAAGTTGTCTATCAAGCATGTGATCTTTGATTCACTTAATCTAATCCTAGTTTGTAACGTATGCTTGGATAACCATAGTTTATGCTATCTATTTATATTAATAACAAATAACAAAGAAAATATAAAATAAAAGAGAATTTCCTTTTTTAATATTTAGTATGGGGTCTACAGGGTCTCACTACGCAGATCGGACTCGCAGTGACCCCTCTGTTTTCAGTTTCCCAAGCGCTGGGATTACAGGTGTGCACCATCACACCCAGTCTCAGTTGCCATCTCAGCGCACCCCAGAGGTGGGGCTGGCACAGCGCCCTGGGGACTGAATCCCCATTCCCGTGCTTGTCTAAAATAGTAAAAGAGAATCGACTGCATTTGATACACACATGAAAGCAGAATACCTTCTCAAAATTGTTAGTAAGCTCGTTAAGAAATGGAATTTTCCAGAAAGTATTAAACATTCAGACTGTACCCAGACAGAGCAAGGAGTACAGACTGCTTCCTAAAGCTTACTGATTTCTGTAGATCTGCTGGGCACTGGGGGCAGCTGTGTGCCGTTGCGAGTGGGCACTGAAGCCTGGTGCGAGGCCGGCGAGAAGGGGATCATATCAAAGACATCAGTGGATGGAGACTTAGGCGCCACGCTGCCTGCCTGCAACACAGAGAAGGGAGTGAGGGCAAAGCGCGTGGGGACACAGGGTCACAGTGCGTCTCTCATATGCATATAAAACATGAGCCTGTAGCAAATCCAGTTGAATCATATTAGCTTGCCATTCTGCAGACCGAAAACAGCCACAAATCAATAATTAATAATTCAGATTGTTTCACTGTTAGGCCAAATCATCATGTGCTAGCGAAGAACAGAAAACTTTTGCAGAAATGCTCTCAGAGAGGATAGCAAAGCAGTGGCAATGCTGTAACGGACGTCGGATTCTTTTTACAGCTAGAAAAATCAACATTTCTATGCATATGAGATATGATTTTAACATGCTTTGCATAAAATTATAAATTTTAAAGAGAAATAACTGAACCTAAGTGACTTCCTATAAACATTTACATTCAATTAATATTTTTTTTGCATTTTTAAGAGTAGAATATATTTTCACTTCTATTTATAAGTGTAATACCACTGGTATTCATTAAGTATATTTTATTCTTGCAAAATTTAATCATAGTCTATAATAAATAGCTATCTTACAAAAATAAACAATAATGAATATACCACAAAACTAATGTGCGTCAGTACTGAATAAATATAGGAAAACACAGATAATAATTATATAAAAATGTGGAAAGAAGAATGGAAAAGTGACACCTATCACTTGTCAAGTGGGAAAATATACATGTAAAATCTGTGAGGATCATCTGATTTGATCTGGAATAAACAAGAATTCTCACTTTGGAGAAAAAGAGAAGAAAATTTTACTTTTCTAGCAGACCAGGTAAGAGAATGCTGAAAGGGTTTGTGCTGAAGTTAGAGTTCTAAGAACACATTAATTTTTCTTATCACGGATGATACATGGGAGAAAAAATAGGATTTAATTGTGAATGACGGACTGGCTGTTCCATCAAAATGGCTGCTAGTACATTCCCTCATATAGAGGCAACTCAGGCCTTCTGCTTACTTCCTTTTACAAATGGCCTGCTATGGCTTCAGCCCTTTCCTCTTACTCAAGGACACCTGTCCTACTCTTGTCAGCCCACTATCTTCTCTGGTTCTTTCTTCCTTCTCTTTTGTGAGCAAAAATACTCAAATCTTGGCTGTCACTAAAACCCAAACCTAGCCCAGGATGCCTTGCGAACCTGGCCCAGGATGCCTTTCGTTTGTTTGTCATGATTCCCCCAGCCCTCTGTCTTCCTTTCTCATCCTTTGAGGACTAAGCTCTTTGAAAGCAACCCTGGTCTTTCGGTCCTAACTTTTGTTTTAATCACTTAACACAGAACAATCCAGACTTGACTTTTTTTGAAGTCTGCTGTAATAGCTTTCAGCCATGTCGCTGATGACCTCATCTTGTAACTGCAGCCGCTGATTAGTCCCAGGAAGTTTTTGACCCCTTTCATCTTGTTTGGATTTCTACAGGATCACTACACTCTACCTGAAACTCTGATCTTAAGGTAAAAAACATCCGCACAAACACTCCAGATCCCATTACACTTAGTCAACACAAACTGGCTTTTTATTACCACCTGAAAAAAGACATTCAGGGATAATTAAGAAAGAGGGGGGTTCATAAATAGGATCATCTGCCTTGTGAATTACGTGAGGTCTTGGAACGCTGCTCTCACTGAC
Source organism: Myocastor coypus (assembly GCA_004027025.1). Lineage (NCBI taxonomy): Eukaryota > Metazoa > Chordata > Mammalia > Rodentia > Myocastoridae > Myocastor > Myocastor coypus. The sequence goes on from PVJA010000499.1 coordinate 161,172, forward strand.
AGGCTTGGGAAGGCCATTTTGAGAAGGCGGTGGTATTAACAGTCCCAGTGATAGTCTGGAATCAGGCGAGGTGACAGGAGTGACAGAAATGGAAGGCATATTTAGACAGGGAGATGAACCATCACTACTACGCCAGAAAGCGTATGGACATCCCGGAAGCCCAAGTGGCTCATGATCAGACATTCGGTGCCGCAGCTGTAAAGGAATGACAGAAAGAGAAAAACAGTGAGGATGAAGAGAACAGGCGTGCGGGGAGGGTCCACGTGTTGGTGAAAAATTATTTGTGAAGGAGTGCTCCGTGGAACTGATCAGATAGCTTCAAAACAACTTTACTAATTGAAAAAACATACACTTGAACATGGTTTTTCTTATGCTTGTCCTGAAATTCTCAGTTGCTCAGTTTGATTGCTTTTCACTGAAATATTATTATTATTATTGTTTTTTTTTTTTTTTTTTGCGGACCGGGGTTTGAACTCATGACCTTCCACTTGTCAGGCAGGCACTTGTGCCCCTGAAGTATCTCCCCGGTCCCCACATTTTTAGCTATTTAAAATAGAATATTACATTCATTAGGACCTGGAAGATGGAGAACTAGAGAAAAAGGATTTCTCAGAAAGGCTTGTCGAGCTGGGGATCAAACCCCTGTCTCCTGCGCCTGACTGCATTTACCTCAGCAGATGCTTAAACTATGGAGCTAACGCACAGGACCCTAGAACTAGAAAATAGAATGAGGAAAGCCTAAGATTTCTATTGGAGCAGATGCCTGTGTGAGGAGGGGGAAGAGAACACATAAAAGGAAAAGAACAGTTACTTCAGTTAGACTAAAGCCTTGTCAATAAAGTTACAGCTTTGCAGAACTTTTAGACAGGGTAATATTCAGTATTTTCAGTTTAATCATCAAAACATTATTTTAAATATTAATGACCATGGTACTACATTTTGTAGTAACAGAGAAATAAGAATTAAGGCTTATTGGGTTTTTTTGTTTTGTTTTGTTTTTTGTTTGTTTGCAGATGGGTGGTGGATTTACATCTCTATGAGCTAAGAAGTAAGGCCAGCTTTGAAAACAGTGCCAGACCTCTCACCATATGTTCCTATAGGTAGTGCTTTCTGATGGTAAGGTATTTGGGGGACAGAAAGAGGGAGTTGTCAAGAATTTCAAGTAAGCTTTTATTTGCTCACTGCCATACACAGTACAAGGAAGAGACCAGAAGTTTGCCTGTTCCATCAATGCCTCATTCTTCCCAAGGAAAGGGCAAAGGGAAAGGGCAAAGGTCAGAAGGATCAGGGCAGAGGAAGGTTCTTCCTTGCTTCTGAGGGAGCATTAACAAAAGGGGTTTTGGCGGGGAGAAGGGGCCAGAGACAGGAAAAACAGGAAAGGCTAAAAGCAGGAAAAGAAGGAATATTAAGTCTCAGAGAATGAAAGTGTCCCCAAGGGTCCCAGCATAAGGCAGCCTGGGAAGAATAAAACAAGAGGTGCAGGCCAAGGTCTTCAAAAGTGGCCATGAAGGCAGATACGCACAGGGTCAAGGCTGACCACGGAGTCTGAGCGTCTGACTCAACCTCTCCAAGCCACTTGCCAAGTCCGGGGTGGAAAGGCAGTGGGGTGGCCTTGGAAGTCGCCTGTGACGGGCCCGAAAGATCACATGTAGGGGGTGAGTGTCCAGCTGAATTCCTGTCCCGTAAGTCACACTACACATTTCCTATACTGAAAGGTCTTGGAAGCAGTGAATAAAATATCTGGCCATGGATAAACTGCACTTAAAGCTCAGGAAATTCAAACGTGAAGAAACAAGTTTGAGCGCGACCCTTTCCCTGGAAGCTACCTCTGTACACATTGCTTGAAGCAAAGGGGAAAGAGAGGAAACGAGAGAGAATTAAGTGGAGGGAAGTGACACGCGTGCAGGTGAGGTCCCTGAGGCCCCAGTTATGGATACGCTTGGTCTCCAGTGACTCCCTCATCGGCGATTGCCTCGCACTTAATTATAGCTCAGAACTGCACGGTCCTTGTGTCAGAGCTTATTGTTTTCACACAACAGCCTCTATAACACAGTACAGTGCTATGTGCAGGGTGCATTTGTGTAATTTGATGGAGCATTACATTTATGGAGATTATAAGATAGGAATTATACAAGGATATCTGTACTGTGTGAAGCTTAACAATATATGAAGTGTAATATGGCTTGATGGCATTTGGCTTGAATACTGAAGAGAAATATTTTGTAATCTTCCATAGCATATACTGACCCCCCAAAAACTTCACTAGATGCCTCAAAGCTAACTGAATGTCAGAATATGCTAATATAAAAATGCTTTAGTATTTTTAATAGTTTTAATTCATTTTTGCAATACCACTTTTGCTGGGAAGCTGTCTTAATGATGAAAATGAAGACTGTACCCACACTGAGTCCCTGATTCATGAATAGGCTCTGCTCCAGAACATTTGCGAGCCTGATTTGTTCTTCAGTTTGACAGTCGTTGCCTTTGACACAAACATGCACTGTCTATTGCTTTGTGCACCCTTGCTGGGCTGTCCTGGTCACTACCACTTTTCCTCTGCTTCTGGACCTCCAGGACTCTAACAGAGCCAGTGCTACTGTACGCCACCACACTGCACTCTAAGCACAACTGTGACAATGCCCCACAAGACCCCACTACTTCCTTGTTTGTGTACATCTAGGAAGGTTTGGAATGTGAGGTTGTTGGTATCTGAGAATGTTAGCAACTCAGATGTGTGTAAAATATTTGCAAACTTATTTTTATTTTATTTATTTGTTTTAATTCATGATTTGGTACAAGGTCTCGCTACATAGCTTAGACTCATAGTGCTCCCCTTGTTTCAGCCTCCTCAGCATTGGATTACAGGTGTGCACCACCAGGCCATCTTAGTGACCAGCTTAGTAGGCCCAGGGCAGGCAAGGTACCAGGAATCGAACAAGGATCCTTGTGTTAGCCAGACAGGAGCTTAGACTGCTGAGCTATCTCCTTGGCCCTGTGGACTTATTTTAATATGGAAATAATTAAGTACTCAAATACCCCAGTTAAAAGTATTTTCAGGGCTGGGTATATAGCTCAGTGGCACAGTGCCTTCTTGGCAAGTGCAAGGTCCTGAGTTCAACTCTCAGAAGAAAAAAAAATCATTTTTAAAATGCTAACGCTAGCACATGTAGTAATGTCAGTCACTCGGGTGTACTAAGGATATGACGCCAACATTCTCACAAGTTTCCTGTGGGTTGTCTGCAACTTGGCGTTTTTTGCATGGGTAACATGGGTCTTTAAAAGTATTGAATTTGTTGCTTGTAGAAAAATGTGAAGAAGGGGCTGGGGAGATAGCTCCATGGCACAAGTGCCTGCCTGGCAAGTGCAAGGTCGTGAGCTCAAACCCCAGTCCTGCAAAAACAAACAAACAAACAAACAAACAAACAAACAACCACCTTTGTAAAATGTGAAGAAATTTCACAAAGTGTCTGAGTTTTTCAAGACCTGGTCTACAGAAGAGGCAGTGTTGGCGATCTATATTTGCAGTATTTCAAGTGGGCATGTGTTCTCCAATTTTAAAACATGCTTTATCCATTATTAAAATAGTAAAGGATCAAAACTCTTATTTAGGAATAAATTTCAAAAATAAATTGTTTTCCTACTTTTATTAGCAGTATACATTTATAGTTCGTGATGGTTACACGTTTTGGGGGAACTGGCAAGGAACATGCAAAAAAAAATTTATATATATTATGGCAGGCTCAGTGTGCCCTGGGGGTGGGGCTGGTGCAGTATGTGGTGCCGGGGATCGAACCATGGTCCCTGCAGTTGCCTAAGCTTGCCTAAGCAGGAGCTTTAGACTGAGGAGCCATCTCGCCAGCCCTGGCACATGCAAATCTTAATTCCTTTTCTGCACCTTCCTTTCCTTCCCTCTGCCTCTTAGCCACCTGTGAGTCTGCTACCTTTTCTTTTCATACATACTTGCAAACATGGATAAATATTATGAACTTACAACTTTTTTGTTTTAATTGAAATATTACAGTTAAAAACTAGAAAATTATAATAGCTCAGAAGATGGGACGGTAACGAGGTGCTCGCGCAGATCCTTGGGTCGGCCTGATGATTCCTCCTTTGCAAGTTCATTCTCATGGCACATTTCCAACATCATCACTTCTTAAGAGAAGCTTTGACAGTCATGAGCTTTCTAAGTTAGAATTTATAACCCCAGAGACATCTTCTTTCAGATTTCTAGCTCCACAGTGGTCTACCCCAACTTCTTAGTCGTAAGGCCTATTACTTTAGCTTTTAACCCAGCTTGCAAGATAAAGGTGTGCAACCATGCACAAATTTAGCAGTCTGAAGCAAGGCAGTACTAGATGACCTGCCCAGCTACGAGGGTGTCAGAACCGAGTGGACACATATTTATTTCCCATTAGACACCACTTCCTGCTTTCCGATGATCTTCTGCTCAACCAGCAATCATGAAAGTGCAGTTACAGCCTGGCTATCATTTCTGGTTGCACAAAATGTTCTTTGTACCAATGCTCATGTCTACAACTTAAGCTTTTGTTTAAAGGTTCACATTTGGCTTGCATAATTCAGAGTTTTCACAATCTGTTCTTGTCCATCTTGACTTCAAGATTAGTTGAGAAAGTACTAGAGAAAAACAAACCAGCAGGCTTGTTTACCCACAGCGAGGCACACATTTTAGGTTATAATTGTCTTATAAAGTCTAATCAGGGGCTGTACAGTTGTTACATAAAGGTAGAGTTTTATCTAACACTGGGTTTTACTGAAAGGCAGACATTGGTTTCCCTCAGCCAATAGAAGACCCAGTATTCCTTAGAACCACAATGTTATCCATTTAACTTGGAGGCAATAGTCTGATACAGTTAAAATCTTCTAAAGTCAGCCAAGCAGAATGTAAGTATTCAACCAGAAGAGTCAGGAGGAGCAATGTGATGTGATTCACTGTGCCTACACGGTCCGTGTCCGATGGAACAATCTTCCAGAGGGGTTCAGGAGGCTAGGAGGGCAGACTAAACCCTTTTTCTAATATAAATACAGGCAACCTTGCCATGTGAATGCAATAAATGGAAATCAGATTGTCCCCAGATAATTAGTACCAAATGGTGGAAAACCCAACCTCTCATCTATTGCCAAACCACTAGAACACAGCAGAAAGCCAACAGCACAGCCAAGGAACGGAAACTTCTTGGTGTCTTTAAGTGGTTATTTAAAAATGAGGACCCAATTTCTCAAACCAGTGAAAAGATTTCCACCATCTCTGTGCAAAGCAGAGCTCTGTCTGCTGGGCATAGCAAAAGCCAGAAAACCAGCTCATGACTGAACCAAGTGGGTTGCATGCAAGCCTTCAGCATTTTCCCCTGGGCTGGAGGGTGGTGATGAGGTGTCTGCTCTGGTGGGTTCTCCTTCCGTGGACACCCCGAGGGCTCACTGAGAATCCCACACCACAGGAGCCACACAGTGGTGACCTACTTGCAATGTGACTGTGCTGTGCATGATGGGATTTGTAACTTATTTGAATATTTGTTTCACTTATATGTAGACTCTGTCAGCGGACAGTTGAGGATCTTAGCAGCTTGGGGCATTCTATTCGCCAGTCCTCTGAGACCAAAACAAACAAAACCCACAAAGCCTCACTTGCAAGTTATAAACTCAATAGACTCTTACTTTGTGAAGCAAAATGGCCTCTTGTGAGTCCTGGTTTTTGTCCAGTAAAATTAATATTCAAATCTCATGAAAATAAACAAATGTAAAAAATTTGTAGCTTAACAGAAATTCACCACGCACTGCAGAGCAAGCTACCGAATAAGAGAGACTGGGTGTGGCGGCACATGCTTATAATCCCAGCTCTTGGGAGGCTGTAAATAGGCAGATCACTATGAGTCTGATTTAGTAATCATGAGACCCTGAATACCCTATAGACCTTGCCCTTAAAAAAAAAAAAAAAAAGATACATCTTAAATTTATATATTTTAATTACTTAAAGGGTACTGTATACTTTTCATTGTCTTTTAAATTCAGTTTTCAAATTTAAATTGTTAACTAATCTTAAAAATGAGTATTGTGCCTTAGGCAGAGCACAGCGTCTGGGGTTTGATCCCTGGCCTGCTGTGCCGGCCCCAACCGTGAGGCGGAGTGAGGCTGGCAGTAGTGACATTTGCCTGTCACCCCAGTACTTGGGAGTCTATAAACAGGAGAGTCACTACGAGTCTGATCTATGTAATGAGACCCTGTAGACCCCATAGACCCTGTCCTAAATGCAAAAAAAAAAAAAAAGGAAAAGAGAAAAAGAAATGAGTGTTGTGAAGCATGTCAACATTTCATACTAAATAACCTAACCACAGGAAACTTAAATTTATTTGTAAACATATTTATACATCAGAACATTGAGATCTTATTTTAATAACTATGAGATAAATGTACCTGCATTTGATGTTATATTAGTTATATAGTTAAGAATATTATATATTATATATTCATAATTTTAATATTTAGAACTATGTAGCTAAAATTGAAAGTGACAGGCAAAGCATGTGATAGTGTCGTGTGAAAGCAACAGCATGTTAGGAAACGCCTACAACCATCTGCAAGGATCAGGTGTAGCACAGGCTGCACCGCGCTCACACGTACTACGGAAACCCGGGAAAGACCAACCCATGCAGCACGGCAAGGGAAAAAGCAGGAACTCAGAAAAAAGCCAAATTAACCTATTTCCAGGGCATGAAGTGCTAACCCCAATATTATTCTGCTTTACGGTACAGAACTGATAAAGTATAGTACGATATAAATATATTTTTTGAAATTCTTGAAAGCTTAAACAGCCATAATTGTGCTTCAGTTACACATTAAATGTTTTAAATGCAGAAGAGAGTATATAAAATTAATGAAATTAATGAAAAGGGTCAACAGCATAGATGATTCAAACAAAGGAGAAGATCTTGTTGAAAATACAATTTGCTTGGAAAAAAAAAAAATACTTTTAAAACTTCCCTCCAAAAGGGTTCCGTTTGTCAAAATCATGTAATACCAGTGTGATATGTGATACTAGGGAAAAATGATTTCAAACTGTCACAAGCCAGAAGTAAATAATTTAATTATAAATATATCTGTCGCCTACAGACAAAGGCACTAAATCAATTACTTCCCTGCAGGAGGAACCCTTGCTGTGGAACCAAAGCAACCATGCTCAGGGCAGGTCCCTGTCCACCTCCTACAGTGAAGGCAAGCATTCCAGAGGAGACTGGCAGGGGTCATTCAGTACAACCTCAGGGAACGATGATCAGTGGGCTGAAGAAAAAGAATATACCTCGAAGAGAAAAGTGTTGTCTGCCTGCACTACCTAAATAATTTTAATTTTGAAATACATTTACTAGATGCCATATCTATCCATGCTGAGTATTAGCTTGGTGTTCAGATGCTATTATCCAAGACATGTTATCACCCTAAGATCTTGTTTCTAAGGAAAACAAACATACTCAGTATACTTACTGGTGATGCTGATACTTGAGTTACCCTTAACTGGTTTTCCAAGTCTTGCACTTTATTTTTAAGTTCCATGTTTTCTGTTTCTAGGTCTTGGATCTAAAAAGCAAATGGTCATGGTATAACTTTCAGATTTTTCTTTCTTAGAAAATGCTGGCTCCAGTATTGAACTTCACGAATAGCGATTTTATACTCTTGTACATAGGGGTGACACTTCATTGGTAAAACTAGGGAAATCCTGGAGAACTCTGGGTCATTGAAAAGACACAACGAGTCTAAAATGTGTGCAGAAGTGTGTGTGTAAGGTTGACGCTTCTCCTGTGTCATCAGCGTTTCCCTGCTGCACGGTGCAAGCTACCCCCGTAATCTTGGAGCATAACCGCAGGACAGTCGGACTTGCTTTGACGAGAGGAGCAAGGGTGGAATTTAATTACAAAGGAATCTGATCTGCATGGGAAACCACTTACCCAGATTCTGCTGCTTCTGCTGCTCTGATCCCCATGAGAAGCATCGGGAAGTGAAGCAAAGTCACATGAGAACACTAAGTTCTTGTGGGAATTCAATATAAAACAGTTAAAAACTGTGCAGGGGCTCAGGAATAAGAAATTATAGGAACACAGCAAAATCAGTTCCAATCAGTGTGGGGAAAACTTAATAGCAGGCTTCCTAAATTTGTCTGATGATATGCAAAGCTCCCTGTACTTACATGACACAAATGTGGAATAAGAAGCTTAGTTTACTCACTCTTTTTTGTAGCCCTGCAATCTGTTTTCTTGTTTCAACATCTTTTCCCCCAGATTCGAGAAATTTCCTGTATGCCAGGTCAAATGCTTGGCCAATGGTTAGCGTTATCTCTTCAGCCTATGTAAAAATCAAACAAAGATTTGCATTTTAATAATAATGTCAAAGTGTCTTTGGAATCAAGAGGAAATGTTACATGAAACAGATCAAGACATTCATCAGAGGTACCTCAGTGCACCATCACAAGGGTTAGAAATTACAGTACAGGACCGAAGTAGTGCACACTGACATAGTAATTCGGTGGCATAAGAAGGAAGAGGAAGAGGAGTAAGAAGAGGAGCTGGGGGAGGAGGTGAGGAAAAAGAGGAAGAGGGAAGATTAGGAAAAGGAGGAAGAACAAAAGGAGGAGGAGGAAGTAGTTGACAAGGAGGAGGAGAGGAGAAGAAGAAGAAGAAGAAGAAGAAGAAGAAGAAGAAGAAGAAGAAGAAGAAGAAGAAGAAGAAGAAGAAGAAGAAGAAGAAGAAGAAGAAGAAGAAGAAGAGGAAGAAGAAGAAGAAGAAGAAGAAGAAGAAGAAGAAGAAGAAGAAGAAGAAGAAGAAGAAGAAGAAGAAGAAGAAGAAGAAGAAGAAGAAGAA